>OY744604.1:19217804-19262804 GCA_963556255.1 Allolobophora icterica
ATATATATATACATATATACATATATATATATATATATATATATATATATATATATATATATATATATATATATATATATATATATATATATATATATATATATATATAGTTGTCGTATTTGTTAGGCCTACATTTATACAGCTGACCGTAAATATTGTTTATAATATTACCAGTCAATAAAGTAGTCAAGCGAGTTGGTTTAGATCTCATAGCACTAGTTTGGCGGTGTCTCTCCGGAATCGCCCCATCCTACCTGTCTGAACTCTGTCGCTCGATTTCTGACTTAGCCTCTCGCAGAGCTTTGCGCTCTGCGACTAATGGGAAGCTATTGGTCCCTCGGGCCCGCTCCGCAGTCAGGCAACGCCGAGCATTCTCCATTGTCTACCTGGATTGGTCTTCCAATCTACTTACGCTGCTTTCCCCGGAATAATTCACCTGCTTTCTTACGACAACTCAAGTCCTGTCTGTTTAGCCGTGGCTGGGCTGGGAGCACCTCTGAGTAGGTCTCTTGAAGAAGCGCTATATATACATTTCCAGAGTTAATGAATGAATGAGTATGTTGTCAATAGTGGTTAGCGAGGTGGATTGTCAACCGAAAGACGCAGGGTTCAAATCGCAACCGGTGCAGAAATTTGTACTCCACCTGCGCCTTCCAGCCGACTCAGCTATAATGAGTAAACTGACCGTACACTCAGTTGGTCTAAAAGTGGGGGTATAAATGTCGCATTTGCCCCCGTCTCGACCGAGGTCACCCGCTCGGTGTCAACAACAGGACTCACGCGTGATTGCAGATCAGTTAAAGGACACAGGATGAGCAATGCCGAGTGAATAAGGCGCGGTCGCTGAGCAAGAGACAGCCCTCAATACCTGAGAACCAGGGTTCAAATCCGATGCTGCAATCATATTTAGTGTCGGTGACAGTTCAATTCGGTCCAATCTTGACCTTACCTCATCTAGGCTTTGTCTAGCCTCCAGGGCTTCTACTTGCAATGAGCTCACTTGAGCATGAGTAGCCAAGAGCTGCTCATGTGTGACTTGGTTCTGTTCCTGCACAGAACTCAGTTGCTCTTGTGTGACTTCTTTCTGCTTTCGAAGAGAGTCCTGCATTATATCAAGTTTTGACAGTATCAGATCCACCGCGGATCTCGACAAGGGAGTACTTCTATGTGAAGACATGTTGTGCAGGAGCTATATGAATTCAATGCAATAGGAAACAGGCCTTTCCTTACCAATTGCAAGATTAATGAAATCTCAGTCAACAGTTAATGTTTCTATTAAGTGACAAACTTCACCAGTATCAATACTTATAGTATTACAATTTCCAGGATATAATATCTTCTCAGTAATTCTGTACCAATTCTGAGATATCTTTTTAGTTTACTTTTACCATCAAGCAACAGTTGGAGAAAGTATAGTCAATTTCCCCTTGAACTGGCTATATCTTTCTATCTATCAGAAATTCTCTTCTAATTTAAATCAGGTTCCCTCCCTTAATTTGGACTTGCATCTATTCCTTAAAATGAGAAAGGGAAATAGGTAAACCTCCGGGAGACCGCATTCGTAGCTGAACTCGAAGTAAAGGGCTTTCGGAGCGTATTTGACCGACACCGTCAGAGAACAGTTCCCTCTCGTTCGCCAAAGAAACCGGAAACCAGACGACCGGAAATTCCGTCTTCCGTCGTGCAGAAACACAGTGCAGACCAATCTGCAGCTTCAGTGTCACACACTTTACTGACTTTAGTTTCAAACCACCCCCGTTGGGAAGTTTTCTATCCCAATTTCACAATGGCGTCCTCCTACACCGGAAACGACGTTGCAATCTCTCAACTTTTATAGCGCCCTTGCCCTATCTCTAATATAGTTCAATACAATTATATGGGCCATTGATTTCAACGATAATTATTATCAGCCTATACCTATATAAACCTTTACGATTGATTTTCAAAAATCGTAACATAAATATCTTCTCCAGTCTCGCTTTCCGCATGGAGACCATCTTTGATATCTTACCCTTGCAGTATTCATATTAATTTTTTATGACCCCATAAGAGTTTCGTATAAAACGTCAGTCCAACGTGGGCTCGATGTGGATACGCTGAAAGGGTAGGCTTACTTGAATTTGTTGTCTACGACTCTACGTAGTTGTAGTATACGCTTAGTATGAGCCTGTTCAGACTAAGTAGGCTAGACCACACAATGTTACAAAGTGAAGTCAAGGTGCTGTTGAAATAAGTCGGAAGTCAAAGTTGAAAAATACCAAGAATGAAATAACACTAAAAACCGTAAGATTATGAAACGCTGATGAGCTTACCTCCATAACGGCAATTTTATCGTCTATAGTATCATCTACTCGCTTTCGTTTAAGAACAAATTTATTCATTTTTTCCCCATTAGCAAAATGGGAACACGACGTGTATAAGTCAAAATCAGCGACGGTTTAAATGTTTATATTATGTAACGGAGGGCTTTCTTCAGCTAGCCGGCTCAAATATGAGGGGTGAGGTGCTATGTCAAGGTCGACAGTATCATGAGTGTGGGTGCATAATACAGATTTTAACTGATGAAGGATGTAAAGCTTGGGCTTTGATTTACATCACCTCCCAATATGACTAAGATGACAACCATAAGGTGGAGTGAGAGTGATATCAGATCTTTCCAAGAAGGGTATAGCCGTCTCCCAGATCTCTGGCACCTGCAGCCTGCGGGCCGGTCACAGCGGTCAATCTGTCGCGTGACCTGTGTGCTGAAAGCCTGTCTGACTGCCTGAGATTCAGTTCGTCTGGCTCTCGGCTAATCTGTGTATCTAAGTACTTTTGTACTTTAGTGGTACATACTCCTCACTTCGTCTACATAGCCTACACGAAGCAAGGCGGAGACTGCGATCTCCAGAAAGGCATAATGATAAAATATTGATTGGTTTTGTTTAAAAAATGGTGGGTGCTGTACCCCACTCCAAAAAGTGGGGTACGGGTACGTCATCTAGCCCTCACAAAATAACGCCGATGCATCATGCCAATGACCCTGGTATAAAAATTGAGTCCTACTGAGTTTTATATCATTCCAATAATCCTCGTATATACCGGTGCTTTTTTCTAGGGAAAAAGAGAAAGCAGGGGGTGTAAGTAAGCCTGTATGTCGTCAGCATATAAATGGTTGGACAAAGAGCAGGTGGCAAGAAGACGACTGAATAATGTATATCAACTGGTCTTACTTAGTTGTACATCATGCCAATGACCCTCGTATATCAACTGGTCTTACTTAGTTGTACATCATGCCAATGACCAGGGCTGTAGTCGAGCGTATACGCGGGTATACAGCGTATACTTACCTCTAGAGAAATTTGAGAGCGTATACTCATGGCTGTAGACGAGGGTATACCAGTCTTGTTGTCAAGACCTTAAACCTCAAGAACAAGACCAAGACCAAGACCTTGAACCTCGAGACCAAGACCAAGACCAAGACCTTGAACCTCGAGACCAAGACCAAGACCAAGACTTTGAACCTCAAGACCAAGACCAAGACCAAGACTTTGAACCTCGAGACCAAGACCAAGACCAAGACCCAAAAAAATCCCATTCAGGCCAAGACTTCTTTTCCTTACAAAAAAATGTCAAGTCGGACTACTCGCTATTTTAATGAAAACGTGTCTTTTATTTTATTCAAGCAAAACAACTCTAAATTGATTGCAGAGAATTCCAGAGAATTCCGAATTCGGATTTACAAAAGTCCGTCATGCAAAATGTTATTCCAAATGCCTTTTGCATTTTATAAAAACCAATTCGCTCAGAATTTTCTGACCAATACGTGCCTTGTGGGGCCTCGTAAAAATTCCGCCTTGTGAAAAATACTTTCCATAGCTAGTTGCTGAAGTCGCTGGCACACACAGTAACTTTTCAAGCACTGGATGTAAATGTACAAATCGTGAGCCTTTTTTATATCCTCCCGTGGTTTATCAGAACGTCTGGCTTCAGAAACAAGTCTCGACAGGGCTTCCATATACAGAATAACTTAGTTGCTGCTGCCACTGGGTTTTCCTGACCAACAAGACTTGCATCCGTCCGTAGGTATTTGTTGTAGGTTATGATGCAAACAGGTTTGATAAGTTTTAAAATTCTTGAGTTTTGTTAAATGACTGTTCATATTGACAGCCGGTCTTGGTCTTGGTCTTGCGAGACCAAGACCAAGACTTTGAACCTCAAGACCAAGACCAAGACCAAGACCTTGAACCTCAAGACCAAGACCAAGACCAAGACCAAGACCTGGAACCTCAAGACCAAGACCAAGACCAAGACTTTTCAAAACGAACTCGAGTGCACTCGAGACCAAGACCTCGGTCTCGAGGACAACAAGTCTGGGGTATACGCGGGTATACAGCGTATACTTACCTCTGTAGATGAATTTTTTTGAAAAAGAGAGGTCATCAACTTTTTCAGAGAAAAAAATCGTAAAAAGTCTGAAAATTTTCTGAGAATTGGTGAAAAGTCTGAAATTTTTCCTAAAAAAAGGTCTTCAAATTTTTTTTACGCCGCTGGTCACCGGTAGCGTATACTCACCTCAAATTTTACCACTACAGCCCTGCCAATGACCCTCGTATATCAACTGGTCTTACTTAGTTGTACATCATGCCAATCACCCTCGTAAATCAGCTGGTCTTATTGAGTTGTACATAATGCCAATGACCCTCGTATAATATACACTGGTCTTACTGAGTTCTACATGATGTCAATGACCCTCCTATACATCAACTGGTCTTACTGAGTTGTACATCATGCCAATGACCCTCGTATATCAACTGGTCTTACTGAGTTCTACATCATGCCAATGACCCTCGTATATCAACTGGTCTTACTGAGTTCTACATCATGCCAATGACCCTCGTATATCAACTGGTCTTACTGAGTTCTACATCATGCCAATGACCCTCGTATATCAACTGGTCTTACTGAGTTCTACATCATGCCCATGACCCTCGTAAATCAGCTGGTCTTATTGAGTTGTACATAATGCCAATGACCCTCGTATAATATACACTGGTCTTACTGAGTTCTACATGATGTCAATGACCCTCCTATACATCAACTGGTCTTACTGAGTTGTACATCATGCCAATGACCCTCGTATATCAACTGGTCTTACTGAGTTCTACATCATGCCAATGACCCTCGTATATCAACTGGTCTTACTGAGTTCTACATCATGCCAATGACCCTCGTATATCAACTGGTCTTACTGAGTTCTACATCATGCCAATGACCCTCGTATATCAACTGGTCTTACTGAGTTCTACATCATGCCCATGACCCTCGTATATCAACTGGTCTTATTGAGTTGTACATAATGCCAATGACCCTCGTATATCAACTGGTCTTACTGAGTTCTACATCATGCCAATGACCCTCGTATACATCAACTGGTCTTACTGAGTTCTACATCATGCCAATGACCCTCGTATATCAACTGGTCTTACTGAGTTCTACATCATGCCAATGACCCTCGTATATCAACTGGTCTTACTGAGTTCTACATCATGCCAATGACCCTCGTATATCAACTGGTCTTACTGAGTTCTACATCATGCCAATGACCCTCGTATATCAACTGGTCTTACTGAGTTCTACATCATGCCCATGACCCTCGTATATCAACTGGTCTTATTGAGTTGTACATAATGCCAATGACCCTCGTATATCAACTGGTCTTACTTAGTTGTACATCATGCCCATGACCCTCGTATATCAACTGGTCTTACTGAGTTCTATATCATGCCAATGACCCTCGTATATCAACTGGTCTTACTGAGTTGTACATCATGCTAATGACCCACGTATAGGGGCCTAATATACACTGGTCTTACTGAGTTCTACATCATGCCAATGACCTACGTATAATATACACTGGTCTTACTGAGTTCTACATCATGCCAATAATACTCGTATACAATGGTCTTAATAAGATTACGCCATGACAATGATCCTCGTTTATAAACTGGTCTAAATGAGTTTTACATTATCCCAATGACCCTCATATATAGACCCTTTTCCTCTTCCTCGTTTATATACTCTTATTGGGTTTCACGCCACGCCAACGATCCCAGCTATGAGTGGGTTTCACACTATGCCAATGACCCTATAATGACCACTGATCTTATGTGGTTTATCTTCATGTCATTTGTTATGCTGATCTTTTGCGCTAACGTTATTTCAATGTGCTGTGTGTTTATTCTGCTGCACTATATGTTTCGTGTCTTTCTAACCTACGTATACGGTATATAAGGGCTCGAGATTACGAGATTACGGTGTATGTAAGTATGGATATATATATATATATATATATATATATATATATAATATGTTATATGTTATGTTATGTTATGATAATTATGCTCACAGTATGTGTGGGCCAAACTGCGTCGACGACAGGCGGTATACCTAGCGTTCGTAGAACAGGTTACGCCTCCGCCTCGCAGACATTCAGTGGTGGAAGAGGACGCAGGTCAAGCTATTTATCGAACCATAGCACCAGTCTGACGATGTCTGTGCTGGATATCATGAAGCAGCTTCTCAACCAGTTTGGGTCATCGACTACCGGCTGGACTTAAGTTTGCTCTTCCATGCAGTCACCTAGACTTAATCGCTTGGGACTGGCATATGTAACTGAAATTACTTATTTGTTTATTGGAAACATTTCTAAACATTCATTTCTTGAATAAATCATCAAATTGTGTTAGAGGGCATGAGGTTGGAGAATTAGGAGACCTTACATATCTTGGAAGCAACAAAACATACGATTTGGACTGCACAAATGAAATAAAAATACGAACTGCCAAAGGAACAGTCGTACTGAAATCAATGGACAAAATTTAGAAAAGCGATGCACTTTGTATCAATCAATCAATTTTATTGTTCACTGCCTCTGTATGAGGACTAAGTTGAGAGTGTGTTGAGTAGAACGATGTAGGCCTATGGATGCGAGACAAGGGTGCTAACAAAGGCTTCACATGAGAGTGTTAGTATTCGAACGAAAATGCTATCGTAAGATTGTCAGAATAGGATGGACTCAGAAGACCAGCAATGAGAAATAATACGGAAGAATCACTCTGACTGAAAATCTCATGCAAGAAGTTATCCAGAGAAAGATAAGACAGTTCGGACATATCTGCAGATTGAACGACAGAAAAATTAAAACTGGTTTTTGGAATAATGGAAGGCACAAACAAAAGATTAAGACCTCACAGGGAATGGACAGGTGACATCGAAGAATGGTGCGGAGCAAGTCTCCAGGAGCAGAGTCATGCGGCACTGGACAGAATGAAATGGAGAGATAATTATTGTCAGGAAGGCAACGAACACCTATGGGCGATGAGCCCTTGGTTAATGACGACGACGACGACGACGACGACGACGACGACGACGACGACGACGACGACGACGACGACGACGACGACGACGACGACGATGATGATGATGATGATGATGATGATGATGATGATGATGATGATGATGATGATGATGATGATGATGATGATGATGATAGATCGTTACCGTGTTCTCGTGTCGCTTATCCGTTAGTTTTGCTTATTAAAACATTTTTAACACTTTAACGAAGAGCTGCATTGGCTTCCCATTCGCTTTTAGTACATCCGCTCTCGTCGTTAAACTGTTAAAAATGAACCACCCAACATCTTAGTGGAACGACGAGCAATCACTTCTTAATAATTTATGCGAAGGAAAAAGTTAAATTTCTTGCACGGATCTTCGCTTACGCGGTCGCATTATAATGTTTTCTTACTGTCTGCGGTTGATTCAATCTGGGACCAAGATTTAGTAATCTTAATCCCAGCTTCAACCGTCGACCGTGTTGAATTTTTTTTCATTCGAAGATTTTAAACGTCGCCAGAGTTGAAATTCTTGATAATTCGAAGAGTTCAAACGTCGACCGTTTTGAAATTCATCCTCATTCGAAGATTTTAAACGTTGACCGTTTTGAAATTCGTTTTCGTTTGAAGATTTCAAACGTTAATCGTTTTGAAATTCTGGTTCATCTGAAGCAGGGACGAATTGAGAAACCATGGCAATGTCGATAGAAAGATGACGTAAGACAAACGGCCCAAGGATGACGTCATCGTTTCAGAGAACGTTACCATAATAATAATACATAGATTCTCGTTTATTGAAACATCATAGCTGACATAACGCAGCTAATAATAATAATAATTATGTTCTTTATTATTTCAAACCGATAGACGCATAAAGATTACATTGAAACATAAAAGTACAATCAATGTCTTAATTAAACACACGGTTTGGCAGCCATGCAAGGCGCCGCCCTAGAGGAGGGTTACGGGAGTCGATCCGCGTACCTTATGCTCTCCTGGCCATGAGAGTTACCACTACTCTCTCCCCTCCCTAGAACTAGAACAAGAACAAGAACAAGCTACAAGAACAAGCTACATGGGTTATAAAGACTCACGAGCAGCTAATTAGCGTCAGTAGGCATTCTTGTAGAGAATACGGGGTATAAAATTGTTATCTTTTTCGGGTAGGGTAAATTTATGCGGTCTCGCTCTAAGGTTGTGTCCACTGCTGCGGAGGGGAGGAAGCAGGTCACGCAGCACATGATTGGGATTCCTCTTAATAGCAAGAAAAATCATCTTCTTTATTAAATCAAACTGACAAGTACCGGTACGCAGTAAGATTAGATTGAAAGTCTGAAACATACAATACAATACAACAAAACATTTAGGCATATAGCGCGCTTTCACAAAACAAATCTTGCACGAAAGCGCGTTGCGGTACATTCCTAGTCATAGTACTATATGTGAATAGATGAGTTTTTAATTTAGATTTAGCCTAAACTGAGCAGCAGATGTGCGTTGACGGACTGTAGTTGGAAGACTGTTCCATTCTATGGGTCCTGAGACCGAGAAGGCACGACTATATAGGCCTACCAAACTTCCGGTTGGTGCAAAGTAGGCCTATGGTATAATCGCCTCGTGCAGCCGATCGGAGTCATCTGGAATTTATAGCAGAACGTGGTGTGACATGTATGGGGGAGAGGTTCCAGAGTGGATTTGGTACATGAGGAGGCAGATTTTGAAGGCGATACGGGTACGGATAGGAAGACAGTGAAGTTGTTGCAGGGATGGTGTGACGCACTGGCGTAAACTTGCCCAATATATCGGGGACATTTGGTTATTCTTACTATACTTATTACATTAAATGTAGGGCCCCAGACCATCTCAATTATTGGGGGATGTGCTCCGGCTGCCCCCCCCCCCGAGTCTACGCCTATGGTGTGATGTGATATATAGGACACTTAAGACCTTTTATAAGACGAGCGGCCGTGTGAAGAACAGATGATAGAGGTTGTAGTGTCGATGAGTGAAGACCGCGCAGGACAGAGTTGCAGTAGTCGAGGCGAGAAATGACGAGGGCTTGAACAAGAATACGGAGGCAGCGTTCATTTAGGCAGCGTTTCACTTGTCGAATTCGGCGAAGGTGGCAGTAGCATGCTCTGCCATAGGAACGGAAAAATGTGATGAGTCATGTTGATATTGCAGTCTAACATGACCCTGAGTTCGCGGACCACGTCGGAGGATGGAATAGAACAGTTTGAGTCTAGGTCAAGGATTTTGGTTAGTTTTTCGTCATCCGAACAGTTTCGACGGTCGAAGCAGATCAGTTCTGTTTTAGTGGCATTTAGCTTCAGACGCATGGACACACACGGTACACCAGGGTTGCCACTATTTTACATTTATTGCTAACTAGGCCTATGTTCATTCCAGAGAGCTTAATGTAGAGCTGGGTGTCGTCACCATAAAGGTGGATTATGAAATCGTGCTCTGATGCAATGTTAACAATATTGAAGGTGTATAGAATAAAGAGAAGTGGACCGAGAATGGATCCATTACAATCAAGATCTTAATTAAACACACGGTTTGGCAGCCATGCAAGGCGCCGCAATAAAGAAGGGGGTAACGGGTATAGAACCGCGATCTAATGCTCTCCTGGCCGTGATTGTTACCATTACTCTATCCCCGCCCCATAAGAACGCAAAATTATGTGTCTGAATTTTAATTTGTTTAATTAGGCCTAAACACCACACAACGACAAATCAAATTATGACAGTTTCGCCTATGGCATTTCAAGTGCTGGCGTCAAAAGGGCACTCCAAAAGGGTAAATAATCCCTCTATGGCCTGGATGATAAGAAGATAATTATAGGTGTTCTCCTTCCACTACGTAGTCCAACAGTAATAAAATCAAAGCATGTTAATAAAGTAACTTAATTGTGTCGTTTATTATCATGGGCGACGAATCAAGGTTGCAACCACTTGGTAAATGATGCATTAGGCGTTAGATGTGATCTATGAGGTGTGAAAGTGAGCCGGGTCTGTCCGGAACTCCGGATAGACCCGGGATTCATTTTTGCGTCCTGTCTTTGCTGGGTCGGTCATAGCGTGTGTTTCTAAGTATTCATGCATTTATTAGCCTACATGTTCGTTTATTAATAATCAGATAAACTCGGTACCTAACATTTAGTCAAAAAGGGTGATACGAAGATGACAGTGGCAGCTAGCCATGGACGTCCGCAGGAATTTTTCCAGAGGGGTAACATTTTTCTAAGGGACAACATTTTCTAGAAGGGGGAGGGGCAAAATGACGTTTTCGCATAGGCCTAGGTGGAAGTAACATGCTCATGAACACAGAAAACGAAGCAATTTTCAAAATCCGGCGGGCAAATGCCTCTTGCTTTCTCCCCCCCCCCCCTCTGGACGCCCATGGTGGCAGCCATGTTAATATGTCACAAGAGAGTTCGACATATCCAGCACATCAACGGCCGTCTTGCTGAATTGGCTGTACTTCAATTAAACATAGCGCCTATCCTAATTTGCTGCACATGCGAAATGGCTTTTAGGATGCATGCCAGGGGCGTAAGCCTAGCTACACACTGGTCTAAAAAGTTGGATTTACCAATCATTCTTACATACACGAAGCAAGGCGTAGACTGCTAATCTCTGGTGGGGCTCAATGATTAAATATTGATTGGCAATGTTTAAAAAGTAGGGGTAGGGTACCCCAGTCCCAAAAGTGGGGGATTACGGTAGCTCCAGTCCAAAAAGTGGGGGTACTGTACCCCTCGTACCGCCCACAAATTACGTCTGTGATGCTTGCTATGCCAGTAGGCCTAGAAAAAAGCTAAAGGTTTCGCACTGCATGTAGGCCTAAAATTCAATTCAATAATCGTTTAACCCTATGACGCACACCATGGGGTCTACTGGACCCCAGCGATGGCAGTTTCTTGATAACTACGTCGATACAAATAGTAAAAATCTGACATATTTCTAATTCCTCAGATATTCATCCCCCTACATTTGTAGATAACTTTGAAGTGATTTATGTTTTTGGTTAAAGAGTAAAAAAATCAAATAGACACCTCGGCATATATTTAGCATACCTGGGGTCCAACAGACCCAACGCTGTAACATTGATAGTCTCATGACGCATTGACTATTGCATAATCCCGGTTACATCAATAGTGGAAAGACTTGTACTTCTATGGTACAAAACTGGAAGAAACATAACGATAGACAACTCTGCTTTGACCAGCAATCAAAATTTCAGGCAGCACCACAAGCCCGGTAAAAGCGCTGTTTAATCTGTCTGCGTACGTTTGAGTAACTGATTATTGTTCATCACAATAAAAAATTTCTTACATTGAATATAACATCATACCATGATCAAGACATGTTGCATAACTGCATGCACTCTCTCCTACCTAAACTAGGATCATTCATTTCCATGTTCTATTAAATTTGTAGAACTGGGGGCCGTGTTATCGATGGGGTCCATTAGACCCCAGGTGTGCACCGTGTGCTAAATGTGTTGGATCGGAAGGTGTGCGTCATAGGGTTAATTCAACAAATCCAGTTGACAATGACGCAACAGATTACAGAGGCATGATAATAATAGAATGGCTTAAAGAGGAGAGAATAAAGGGATGTCTTAATTAATAAGCATCTTTGAACAAAACACGAGGGATAAAATTACATTTAGCCTATCTTTTGCTGGAAGGGTAAAATTGTGAGTTCTTGTCCTTAAGTCGTAGTTATTATGTCGTGGGGGAGGAAAAATACCACGAAGGACATAACAAGGCCGGCAACAGATTTTTTTAAATAAACCAGCATCTGCAGCATAAATCATGTTAGGCCTATCCAAACTTGGGATGGAGCGCAGAGGGAAACCTCTGCCCATAGTCGTCTGAATGGTGTGATGAGATGATAGCACAGTATAAATAATTACACTGTGATGATAGCCTATATGAAGAGTAAAGCGACAGTTTCTTGACTACACCGAACTTGTCAGCCTACAAGAAACGAATGGCACTAATATTGGCTGGGTGCTACATAACTGGGAACCAATTATCTGGAATCCGAATATGGCTACCTACATTTTAATGAACGTAGCTGTAAGTGATAAAAGGCGTTCCATCGATGTTAACGTAAACTACAGCGCTATAAAAGTTTCATAAACTAGGTCGTGATGTCACGTGCTCGATGAATGACAGGCTAAAATGTTCTAATTTTGTAGGGTAGGTTGGTTATAAATTTATTGCTTTTTAATCGACATTCAATTGTTATGAGTTACAAAATATGAGCAGAAGGTTGTATTTTTAAGCGATTGTCTAGCTAGGCGCTATGAATTGAACAGAGCGTTTTATTAGTGCACAAGGCTAAGAAATCGAATTTTGGAAGCCTCCATGCCCGCGTTCCAATTATTATTGGCCTCGTTTCCTGCTCTCAATCTAAGTTTCCGAATCTGTTGCAGTGCATCAAAGTAAATTTTTTACAATTTCTGTGGCAAGGTTAAGTTCTTAATGAGTGTGTGCTTGATTTATTTTGGACAAAATAAGTGGCCGAGTGACAATGCATTCGCCTTTCGATTTTTTGGGGGGTTTAACACCCAAGGATTGTGCGAAAAATAAATGACATGACTGATTTGTTTCCTGTTGGTTATTTAATAGAGACACTGCAACACACTTGAATGAAGACCGGTACTTTGATCAACCGAAACGATGTGGGACGCCAAAGAAGTCGGAGCATTTCATCCACAAGGAGAAATCTTTGCGTTCGATTCTGCTTATCAAAACACAGAAAGTAGTAAATTGTGCAACGAGAACGTCTATCACAACAGCGATTGTGCAACTTTTGACCACGAATCATTTTTGCCAGAGCAATATGATGCAGCAGGTGATGGTAACCATGACAACCTGAATGATGGATATTCTGGGGATAATCTGGAAGAGGAGGAGGAGAGATTTTTGGGTTTTGTCAGAGAAGAATCAGAAGGTAAGACACAATAACTCTGGTATTATTTCAATCAATTGGCCATTAAAAATCAGGTAATCCTGGGTTTTAGCGTCCGAAATTATTTTAATTGAAACGTTATAATACAGTAAATATTAATACAAAAAATAATCATCGTTCATCGGACTTCTAGTTTCAGTTATATTTTCATCGATCATCCAGCTTCTAGTTTGAGCTACATTTTCATCAATCTTCCAACTTCTTGTTTAAGTTTTACTATGAAATGTTTTCATCGCTCATCCAGGGCCATGATATTGGCGCTAAAACGATATATTTTCATCGCTATTCCAACTTCTAGTTTGTGTTTTATTATGTAATATTTTCATCGATGATCCAGCTTCTAGTTTCTTTAATATTTTAATCAATCTTCCAACTTCTCGTTTGAGTTTTACTAAGGAATGTTTTCATCGCTCATGCAATGTAAATAGTTTCGGACGCTAAAACCCAGGATTACTAAAAATTATAACTGTAAATGCAAAAATTGCTAAAGTTTCATGCAAAAGTAAATACAGGGCACCAGATTATTTTCATGTGATGGTGAAACTCTTGTTGTCTGGAGAGCAGAGGGAGAATGACATGGAGGAACCAGTACGGCTGTCATTTGCAACATTGATTTTGCTGATTTGGTGTTCTGACCATACTAATACTATAAGCACCTTTGAATATATATTTTGCTCTGAATGAACTGGTGCGAGTGAGTGAGTGAGTGAGTGAAGGATGAATCTGTTGGCACTGTGGAATGCCATGTCTCCTGGTGTTCACTCAGTCCTCTATCCTTTTGGAGTCTGTGAATTTATAAAAGTACCAATGCAGATTGAAAGTTTGGAAAGGGATTGCATCATTGGGTTGCTGTCATGTTTATGCCATAATAATGATAAGCGTGTTGCCACAATAGTGACAAACATGTTGGCAAATTAATGTTAAACATCTTATCATAATAGTGATTACCATATTGACATAATAATATAATAATAATAAACATCTTGCCATAGTAATAACAATATTTTCATAATGTTGATAAACATCTTGCCATAATTATCTTGCCATAAATACAATAACCATAATCACATAATATTGTTTACCATATTGGCATAATTATGATAGCCATCTTGCCAGTAATTACGACCATCTTGTCAGAATGATCATGAGTCAATGTAGGCAAGAAATTAGCCAAGTATTCCTTTTTCGTTTTGTAGTAAATCATCACAAATTGAAACGGCTGCGCAAGTCCCACATCTGCAGCTTTTGCAACAAAATCTTCACAAAATCCAGCAACCTTTTGGCTCACCTCAGGAGTCACACGGGGGAGCGACCATTCAAATGTACGCTGTGCGAGGCAATCTTCGCGCATGGCAACTCGCTCAAGACGCACATGCGAAACCACACCGGGGAACGGCCATACCAGTGCGGCGAGTGCACGAAGCGATTTTCTCGGTCGAGCTCGCTGATGCGTCACATGCGGATCCACACGGGCGAGAAGCCGTACTCGTGTCTCGAGTGTAATGCACATTTCGCTCAGGCGTGCGACCTCAAAAAACACAGTCTGACACATTCGCTGCTGCGCTCGTTCAAGTGTAAAGTATGCAACATGGAGTTCATGTCGTCGAGTGATCTGACAGCGCACGAGGTCTTGCACACAGGCGATCGCCACTACAATTGTCGAATCTGTGAAAAGCAGTTCCTGCTGTCAGTGCACCTCAAGTCGCATCTGAAGACACACTCAGAGTGGCGCGATTTCAAATGTCCCGTGTGCGCAAAGGAGTTCCGTGAGGCTGGGTCTCTCAAGCGCCACGTTACCCTCCACACAGGTGACAGACCGTTTAAATGCACTGCATGCGATAAAACGTTTTCTGTTGCAAACAAACTCCAGAAGCACATGAGGTTGCACATGGGTGAGAGGCCCCACCCTTGCGGGTTGTGCGGAAAATCGTTTACGTCAGGCAGCAACCTGAAAACACACATGAAATCTCACTTAGGAGAGAAGACACACCTGTGCACGTTATGCGGAAAGCAGTTCGTCCTTAAAGGCCACCTCAAGGCACACATGAATACTCACCTGTGCGTGACACCACATCAGTGCTACCTGTGCGACAGGAAGTTCAGGACCTATGTATCTCTACGCAGACACCTTACGAATCATGGCGATGAGGAGGAGTTGCATGAGTTTGGAGATGGAAGCAATGTGCTGGAGTCATTTACCACATCTTCCTCCTTTTGAAGAGAGAACTGTTCATTTGCCTCAAGTCGGAAGACGCTGTTGATGAATACCTCAAGAAGCACGCGGTCGACATACTCTATACATGCAATAAATGTTACACTCAGTTCTCAAATGCCAAATCCATCGATCAGAACAGGAGGCAGAGACAGAAAGTGCTAGATCGAAAACTGGATTCGGTTAAATTGTAGCAAAGTTTGCGACTGTTAATTGCTTGGCTTTGGTCAAGCATGTACTTGTAGATGCGCAACTCGGTGAGAATATTCTCTGACTCGAAAACTGACTGTAACAAACTTGAATCTGCTAGATGCCTTAGTATTGATGAGACATGTGCTCATTGTACTGGACAGTAGCGGGAATGCAAAAGTCCCAAGCAGTGAGTATTGGCTCTTTCAAGCCCTGGTGACTGTTGCATGGTAAAACCCCAGACCAAAGACTATAGTAGCCATTTCATTTGTTAATTTTTCTGGCCCTGTGATAAGGTAGAAGAGCCATTGTTCCATTGTTATGTTTCTTTGCTAGTCTTTTATTCGTAGATTTATTGGCAAATCCAGTAAATGGTCAATCTTTTTGTTTTGCAGCTTGAATTATCAGCCTCACTTCAATCCAAATCACAGACTGCTCATTTAAAGCCATGGCAGTTACTTCACAACCACAAAAGTCCACAACTACCCGGATGCGGGTAGTGCCAGTACCAAGCCTGGATAAAAGCGGAGGGCAACGCTAATCTTTGTTAGACACAGCATTGTTAAACAGCATCCCATCACAGCCACAATGTAAAGCCATGAGTATGAGCTCAGTTGAAGATTGGTGGCAATTTATTTTTTTCTGCGATTTAAGTTTTGATAGGTGTAAGATGCCGAGCACTTGTCTCAAAACTCATTTTGTGTTTGGCTTTAAGGAGATTCTTGTATAGAAGACTTGGCCTGTAAGGTCATGAGCTGTTCAACAATGTGATGCACATTTCAACAGTGTGATGCACAGTTGAACATTGTGACACAGTTCAGCAATGTGCTGCATGTTGTAACAACATGACACACAGTTCAACAATGTGACTTACATTTTGACAGTGTGATCTGTTGATTTCACATGACATACTGGTGATTCAAACCCAGGAAACAGAGGTGAAGAGCCAACTCCTCTACCCGCTTGGTGATCATGCCGCCTTCAGGAGCAAATGACATCAGTGCTCTTAGAATTGGTTGTAAGTACGTTGTATAAAACTATCATTTGTTTAGACTATTTGTGGTAATTCTTATAAAATCTGATCTTGAGATTGAGAGAATGGTTGTTGATTTTTATGAATGTTGAAGTTTTACACATTGTTATGAGATATTCCAAAGGTGCTTTTTTATTGTGTCTTAATCCAGACACACATACAGACGTAATATGATTTATATAGCACCTCTTCAAGAGAAACTCATCATAAATGTACTTCATATGCTCAATAGTGTAGTGGTTAGCCTGCTGGACTGTCGATCGAGAGGTCAGGAGTTCAAATCCCCGCCATGGCAGAAATTTGGTTCGAGGTTTCTGTTCAACCTGCGCCCCTAGCCAGTTCGGCTATGAGTACACTGACCATACACTGTCGGTGGGAAGATGAGACGGCGAAGGAGAGTACTGGCCATCTGCCCTCATGTGCAGAGGCTAAGAAAATGTAACACTTCATACCTATGGCTGCCTAAGGGCTGGCTTAAGGGACAGATCTACTACTATATACATGTACACTGGCATGCAGTGACACACAAATGCTGGATGTATTTACCAATGCCATTTTGCAGTGCTTTTGTAGGTGCTTGAAAGGTGTTACAATACATCACAGTATGTTACAAATACATTGTTACAGTACATTGTTACAATGTACAATGTTACAATACACTTACAATGTTACAGGACATTGTTACAATACATTGTTACAATGTTACAGTTTCCAATGTTACAATACAGTTACAATCCGTTTGGGTTAAATAATTTAGAAGCAAATGCAATCTTTTCTAATCGGAAGAGTTGCTGTTGTGAAAAATTTTGTTTCCAGTTGTGCTAATTTTTTTGGAAATGCATGTAAACTGAACATGTCTGGGTAACGTATTTTGATTTACACAACATGTATATTGATTGTTAAAACAATACTGAAAAACTCGTGTTGGATGCAATTTGTAGAACAAGATTCCCTTCTTATTTCTTATTTTTTTTTAAAATTTTGCTCCCCTGGTAAAATAAATGTCCTACATGTTTTTCTATAGCGACCGTATGACCTCTCCCTAACCTCTCTCGTCGCTGCATGCATATTAATTGTATTTGAAAACAAGTAATATAGACAGTTCTTGTGACAGAAGAAACATTTATAAACTGAATTTCAAATACGATAACATTAATCGCCTACAATCTTACAACCTCACATTCTCAAAAACAATTGCAAAAATCTTATATTTTGCAGAGACCTGTAGCTGTTTGTGCGAAAACCGTTTTAAGAATTTAGGCCGCGTACACTATGACCTTCGCAAAACATTCTGTCACAGTCAAAAACGAGTTACATCGTAATAATTAACTTTAAACAGAAAGCAAATTTTTCATTTCAGTTTCAAATGAAGCCGCAGTTCACACGTTAGGCCTAACTACAATGGAATTGCATCCATTGCCGTTAAAAGAACAAGTCTAGATTTTCCTATCACTGTTAACACATTTTCAGTCGAAAAGCCATTGGTTAACAGTATTGACTTCCCTACATTTACATTTAAATTTACCTTTTCATGCCTAGGCCTATGTCTCATTTCTCGACTAAAACACTTTAGCAGACAAACGAAAAGCCAATGCATGGATGGCATCTTCCTTGTCATTCTGGTCCGCATCAATAGACCAATTCCAATTCCTTGACAACTTTGGAATTGTGATAACGACGAGCAATGAGTTTCCGAAGCTCCGCGTAGACGATCAGGAACGTGGCAAATGGAACTGGACAGAACCACCAGGACCACCTACAACAATCATCTGGACCAACTATACAAAAATCAACAAGACCAACTACAAAGAATACAAAACATACAACTTTTAAAGATCGATCATATAATGAATAAGAGATCATTCGTATTAGTAAATTCTTGTTGCGTATACTTTCTGAGTAGCTGCAGGCTTGTGCGCGAACGCTGCGGGACTGGATGCTGATGAATCGATGATGGATAGATAAGGCCTACAATAAAGGAAGGAGGAGCCAATGGCACGTCGACAAAGAGTGGACGTTTTGGACGGTTGAACCTGCCCACAAGCAGAGAACTTTGAGATAGCTAGATAGATAGATAGATAGATAGATAGATAGATAGATAGATAGATAGATAGATAGATGATAGATAGATAGATAGATAGATAGATAGATAGATAGATAGATAGATAGACACACAGACAGGCATGCAGAGACAGACAGGCAGAGACAGACACACAGACAGAGACAGACAAACAGACAGAGAGATAGAGAAAGAGTGACAGAGAGAGACAGAGAGCTAGGGAACTGGTCTATAGGCCCTACGTGTTTCGGAGTGCATTTTAAGGGATTCTCGTAGTCGCTTAAACTTTACAGTGTAACAGATCTCGTAATTATAATCGTAATCGCTAAATTTATAAAGCGCTATTCATAAGCTAGGCGCAGAGCACCAGCTTACTCACGAGCGCGACGTCGCGTCAGAGGGGTTGTCCAGAGATACATAGGCGTAATTTGTGGGGGGTACGAGGGGTACCCGTACCCCCCACTTTTTGGACTGGGGGGTACTGTACCCCCCACTTTTTAAACAATGTCAATCAATATTTTTGTTATTGTGCCTTCCCAGAGAATGCAGTCTCCGCCAAAGTGCGAAAGTACTTAGATACACATGTAAACCGAGAGAAAAATTAATGAGAATACTGACAGGGAATATGTTCAAAATGGCCACCATGCGAAAAGCGAAAGTGGAGAAGAAATTGGTACCCCCCACTTTTTAGACCCAAGTATTGGTACCCCCCACTTTTTAGACTAAAGTTACGCCCCTGCAGAGATACCAAGTGGAGGTCCAAGTCAGGGCTTATTGTAACGTGCAGCTGGACACAAACTGTGTAGTTGAGAAAGAAATTTGTGCAGTTAAAATTCAGATTTTGTGCCGTTACTTTTTGTAGACCTAATTGTAGGCCTATAAACCAACGAAACTAGCTACCAATTAAGCTAATGGTAAAAATAATATAAGACACGTTTAAGTGCGGGGAATTAACTTTTAAGCTTCTTTTGCATATTTACGCTGCTGGCATAAGATACAAAATACAGATAGGCCTAAAGAGTTTAAAGACATAGAATCTAAACCAAGCTTCTGGCTCGCTGAGTCCGAAATAAGCCAAATAACGATCAGTCAAACGAGATTAAACGCAGACAGTAATTGTAGTTGCCATTTTGTGAAATTGAAAAAGTAAAAAACGAAACATTTTCGAGTAAGTCGGACCATAATTATGGCTTCCTTGCTTTTGCAAATGGCTGCAACTTGGCAAGGCATATACAAGAAAACTCGCAAATGCGTAGAACATCTCCCAAGTTCCCAAGCTATTCCACACTTAGGCGGGCATAATAATTATTAGCTTCAGATATAAAAATGCTTTTGGTTCTGCAACAGTGACGGTGTTATCTTGACCAAAAGAGCCGCCGCATTCTGCCCGTTCGCTTCCAGAAACTGTAAATATCCCCTTAAACCATCTTTTTTTGTTGCTTTTGGTGTGTCTTTCGTTCTATGTGCACCGAAGCCCTAGAGTCGATTAACGGCGGCATATTATGACAAATATACGAGCATTCATCTTCTGAATCCACCGACACACTGTTTCTGCCGATAGATTTTAAAGCCGAGATCTATTATACTGATAAGATGCTCAGCGTCAGCGCTGTGAAGCTCATCGACCAGAAGACAGGCCAAGACCGTTAATCGTCACATGTTTGTATGCATGCTTAGATAATGCAAGAAAGCAATTCATTTGTCTAAGAGTTTCGTTGTTGTCCATTTCAAGTATCTTCCAAAACTCGGACAAAGCCAGGTAACAGAGACGCGTTTACCGAAAATGAGGCCCTAGGCGCAAGCATTTTGGGGGCCCTTCTGAACTTGTAGACTGAGAGGCTGAGACTCGAGTGGTGTTTAGCCAATCATGTGCAAAAACCCACGAAGTTGAACTTGAAGCCGTTTTGTGAGTGTTATTGACCCTGTAATTATGATTACTTATAGAAGCTATTTCAAGGAATTTGAAGTTATTGGTTTAATGTTATATTTTGTAATTGCCAAAACGTCTTCATTCGTTTGGGGGCCCTCCGAGATTTGGGGGCCCTAGGAACGTGCCTAGTGCACCTAGGTGTAAACGCGCCTTTGCCAGGTCAGGACATAGCATGTTACGAACACGTTCCAAATTTGCCGAAGTTTGTAGAGTGGCCTGCAGCAAGCTACACGTATTATAACGCTATAAAATAGAAGGAAGTTCAGCGAAGTACAATAAATCCGAGAGTGACATCGTTCTATAAATAGAACGAAATACAATAAAGAAATTCCTTATTTATTACGTATTAATTTTATAGAAATATTATGGCCTCCGCTGGACGGCCACCTTCGTGGTGGCAGTCCTGCGGAGAGTTCTCGTTTAAGTTAAGGTTATAATACTTTCATTTTACATGTTATATTATTATTTTATACAGAAAATGTAAAACCAGTTGCAGTAGCCTGCTACCTTCTTTCCAGAATTGGCGTGGCAAATATGTAAAATTTAACCTCAGTGAAATAAATATGTGACAGTTATAGGTACATGTATGCCAGGTTCCTTATGTGTTTCTTAGGGTTTAGGCCAGCCTGCCGTTTTATGAATCGTCTTTGAACAGAATTAATTAATTATGTCCACCAGGTAGCCATAAAATTGAAATATTAATATGCAATAATGCATTGCTAAAAATGAGGCGAATTCATTGTTTGAATTTTCAGCTTCAGAGGCGACGAACCCCTGACCAAGGGCTTTGCCCCTGGACCCCACTGGGGCACAGCCCCCAGAACCTATAATTCCTCCTTCATGTGCAGTTGAGAAACTTCCTTAGAATAAGCCCTGGTCCAAGTCAAGGTTATCTATCGGAAGATCCAGACAGATGTGGCTTCAGATTCGCTAAAAACATGTCTAGCGACAATTCAGTGTTACATTGCAAAAAGTCTCACTTCTGTCAGCCTGCCCGAACGGAACTCATACAAGACCCATATTCCCACAAGGACCCGGTAGAACTCAAATGGGTCCCATCTAAGGTCAATGGAAATGCTATAGCAGGGACAGAATTAGAACATAGATTGAATGCCAAAACAAAATTAGGCCTAGCAAGCATAGTAAAGATCCGCCATAATAAGGCTTGCTGTTAGCAAGTTCTAGGCCGAGGCCTAATTAATATTGAACCAGAACAGCTTGTATTGATCTGTAAAGAATAGAACTTACCGTAAAGGATAGAACTTACCGTAAGGGATAAAACTTACTGTAAAGGGTAGAACTTTAGAAGCCGGATGCCTGGTAGATAGCATAAGAAGACGCACAGTGAGACCTCAACGAAAAGCGCCACAATAAGGCGAATGTTCCTGTAGATATAAACGCAAACACCTCAAAGACATAATAGCAAAAAGCATGCAGCATATTTTAAGTAGGAACTAATAGGCCTAATCATTTACCCTGTAGCTGTCCATCCAATCCTAAAGACTTAACTTACGATGATTATAAATTGTGTAGGACTATGATGCAGAAATATAGGACAAATAAATTACAAATGTACACGGTGTTCTACAGCGTATGTCTTTGGTTGTATGTCCTTTGCCCTGCTAATTTTCCATTGAATTGATGGTGCGAGATCCTTCATTACCACTGTCTGTTTGAAGGATGCCTCGCCCTTTAAGGTCTCAGTGCTAGCCGGCTTCCTCAAGCAGAGGCGATTTGACGTAGGCCCCTACTGTGTTAACCGGTGTAGCTAATACTGTAGGGTGAACATGAGATTGTAACAGTGCTGACCTATATGTAATCACAAATTGAAAGTTTGCGTTCCTCCTGCCATTAAATAGTTTTCGCATAAAGAATCAAAGCCATTCCTTGTATGCATGTAGCCTTTGTAGGCCTATGCATGGCATGCATGTGTGTAGGCCTATGTATGTATCAGAGCATTTGCATAGCGCCATTTAGTAACTCACAAGGGTGCTCCGGCACGGTTTGCTGAACTGTTAGAGATGCTATAGTGATCGTATATGTCCGGTGGCAGATTGTTCCAGAGAGACAGAGGAAAAGGCGCACCCAGCAGAGCGCGGGACCATGAATTGGCCATGGGAAGCCGAACGCAGCCGGCGGCGAAAAGAACAGCTTAATTGTCATCATAGAGCCTTGACCTCAGTAGGGGAGACTGGGGATGAAAGTAACACGGGTTGAATGTAACAAGCATCGCAGGGCCGTTACTGGAGAGCAGGGAACCAGCTTATATTGATCCAAATGAAGATCAATTAGAAAAATCAAGGTCAACAAAATTTCTGCCCAGGATTCAAAGAAATAAATTTTGTATAAAGAAAACAAAATTTTTGTGCATGAAAGTGACTTTCTGCCTTTTTTCTTATTTTTCTCATGGCTCACTGTATTCACGCTTTACATTTTTAAGGATTGCCGTGATTAGAAGAGTTGTCATTCAAGCAGCGTCTCTGTGAGCAGTATTGCCGTAAGTTAATGCTTCCCAAAGATATAAAATAAAAACTAGACCCATGTTGTAGCGGGGTTGAATGTACCAAATCAACTGGGGTTAGTTGTAACATGTTACAACCTGCCCCCTATGTATGCTACAGCAAACCCCAATGTAGATTTAACTGGTTATAGTACTAGTATGATTGTAGGTTTATGAATGAATAATTTTATTTAATATTACATGGAAGAGTCTTCTCTTAAAATGAGGAATTACAAGCGTAAAAGTACAAAAAGGTATGACCCCTCTGGAAACAGTGCATGAAGGGGCAAATTAATGGAAATGAGCCATGTCGCTCTGTTGCAAATGAATTGCAAATCTGTCATGTCACGCTGTACCGATTTATAAACAAAAGCAGTCACAAAATGACGGCAATGTCAATGTTGCACCGAGCGTTGAATATGGAGGAAATAGACGTATCTTTTCAGATGTCGAAGAAGGTAGACAGAGTAGGCCCTATATAAAAAATGCTTCGTCCATTTACTTTGGTCTTTCACCCAGAGAAGTGAGAAAACTAGCATTTCAGTGTGCTGTGACATACAATAAGAGCTTTCCAGAAAACGCGTAAGTGTGAAATGGCTGGCGCCGATTGGTTCTCTGGTTTTCTGAAGAAAAAAATCCTACAATTTCTGTCCGCACTTCAAAAACCACAAGCATCTCCAGAGCGATTGGTTGCAACAAAAATGTTTTTGCATCATTTTACTACTAATTAACAGAAGTTATAGATCGTTTAAAATTCGATAGCAATGACATTTGGAATATGGACGAAACAGCAGTTACCACGGTACTGAAGCCTTCAAATGTTGTTGCAGAAAAGGGGTTGAAACAAATTGATGCGATAACTTCAGGCGAACGAGTTACGCTATAAGCCTAGTTACTGTTGCACTTGCAGTGAATGTTATTGGAAACGGAAAACCTCCTCTAATCAGCTTTCTTAGAGCTAATTTTTATGACCATTTCATTAGAGATGGACCAGTCAGGTGTGCTGGTACAGCGAGTAAGTCAGGTTAGATGAAGGAGAAAGACTTATGATTTTCACCTTGTGAAATATTATTGTAAAGCCTCAAACAAATGACCTGTGCTATTGTTTTGGACAATCACTCGTGACATATCTCTATCGATGCTATCGACAATGCTACAGAAAATGGCATCGTTATGCTATCCTTTCCACCGCATACCTCCCATAAACTCCAGCCCTTATACCCCAATATCGTTACAACATGCCCCTGCTCATGTTACAAGTTACCCCGACACGGTTCCCATCGAAAATGTCGCGAAGAAAATGTCGCGTTAAAAATGTCGCGGACAAAATGTCGCGGATATAAATGTCGTTGATATATAATGTCGCGGATACAAATGTCGCGGATAAAAATGTCGCGGTTAAAAATGTCGTTGATACATAGTGTCGCGGATAAAAATGTCGCGGATAAAATGTCGCCGTTCACAATTTCGTCGCGTCTTGTTTACTATCTGCTCTATTGAGCCAGCAATGTCTTTGACCTCAAAATTAGCGAAGCGTGATACCTCGAAGTCGAAATCTTTTGATGTCAAACATATTTCGCGTCTTGTTTGTCTTGCCTTGAATCGTATATCGTTCTTAATAGTTTAGTCTTCGTATATCGTATATCGTTCTTAATAGTTTAGTATTAAACGGTCAAAGTTAAAAATTGTCTTCGAATTTCGTTCTTCATAGTTTTGTGTTATAGGCTACTGTCATACGGTTCCCAGTATGGTGAAAATGTCGCGGGGAAAATATCAACGACATTTTTATCCGCGACATTTTTATCCGCGACATTTTTATCCGCGACATTTTTAACGGCGACATTTTTATCCGCGACATTTTTATCCGCGACATTATATATCAACGACATTGTTATCCGCGACATTTTTTCTGCGACATTTTTACCGCGACATTTTCTTCGCGACATTTTCGATGGATACCCCCCGACACTGGGGTAAGTTGTAACACCCGACGACACTCACTATTTTGATAGTCTTGGCTATATTTGTTGTACGAAGTATTTAATACTTTTCCATTATATAGCCAACATGTTAGGCCATAGTTTGATGCAAAAAGATTACAGTTTTTCTTGTTGCAAGTTCCTCAAAACTTGTGAAATTCGAAATTTGTTACTTTCATCCCCAGTCTCCCCTAGCCTTAGTTGAAATTGGATGAGAAGAAAGTGTGTGCATGACCAATCTGTTGCAGAACGTGCAATGAACTTTCCAGTTCATGACTGAACCTATTTATATACCGCTTCATGAAGAAGGCACGCATTGCGCAAACAACTTGTCCCGGACTTGTCCCGGCTGATTACACAGAATCCTGTAATCAGGCTCCAAATATCAATAATCGGATTGCAGACCGAGGAGGGTTTAGAAAAGACAACTTCGGGCTATTGCACTAGAAATTATGCAGCTTTCTCAGCAATCGTAATCTCGAATTTTCTAAAGTACCAAAGAAAAAGCTAAGTGCATGTAACAGTTTATTCACGAGCGCTACGTTGTGTCAGCAAGTTTTTCGCATTTACCTTTCTTACGATATCTTTGCTGGACTTTAGGCCTATGTTGTGTAAAGTTAAAATATTAATATGTAACTGTGAATACGGCAGAGCAAGAATCTCAGGAGATAAGATTGGTTTTACTTACAGCACGCTGTGGACAAAGATCGAATTATAAAGTGTTTTGCACGCAATTAAGTTGAACACCTGACCGATGACAATGGACATAAAAAACCCGGAGTAGACGGTATACTCCAGGCTTTTCCGCTGAGCATATGTCTACAAATTCCAAAAACAATATCAAGCATAACGAGATACAAAATGGTAACTTATTCAATCTGATCTAATCGGATTAACCTAATCTTGTGACAATAGTAACTCTATTGATCACCAAAAGCTCACAAATTTTGCGTACAATGACGTTCATAAAGGTCGTCAAAGACGGAATTCAAAAGGAACCGTGCATATGGGTAGAGTCGCCCAAATACAAAGAAATGTTGTGGTAGGCCTATATATCATCATTTCTTACCATTTTAAATACAAAGTAGGGTCTACTATCTTCTTTTCCTTCCGGCTAGAATTAATCCGTCGCTGAGGAGGGGTCAGACAAAAATACAAAGTACTATATGCTAATGGATAGTTTATATCCAAGTCCATTATACAGTGACTATCATTATTACAATGTCATTCCAATGTCACTGTTTTAGATGTGCTTTAAACTGGCGCAGAGTGGGTAGTTGAGTAACAGCATGAGAGAGCCCAATACTGTTCTGGTTTTAAGCACATCAAGAGTCGATGATCATCCACTGATCAAGGGCAATTATAGGCTATGCATTGTGATAACGCTATCAATTAGAGTTACGAATGATTCTGTCTTCTAACAAAGTTGCATAAAATAAGATAGGCCTAATATATCACGGCAAAACGAATTTTTTAAGTAGCTATATCCGAATTATATCACAAACTTTATTGCTTTATCCGATTCTGTTTCTATTCATCTAAAAAAAACTTTAAATTGACGGTGAGCCAAGAGCTTAGAACCTTAGGAATCAGGACCTTTAGGTCAAAGTATTAGCAGAACATCAATCGAAGAACGATCAACCTATGAATTATCAGTTGTTTTTCGGAACAAATCATTCAACAGTACGCTCATCTGCAAAGCTTCTTAAAATACCAAGAGGTGTAAAGCTGCCTATAACCGCTGCCACAAGACAATTCAACGCCGTAACTCACCCATTCCTGTCCATATGAATCTGCAAGATTGTTCACTTTTGGGTTATCCCATTGCTCGCGAAGTTTGTAAAGGAGCATGGGACGAAAACCATGCTGTGCCATGATCACTATATACGTGAACAAACAACCAGCTCCCTCAATTATACCACTCTGAGCAAATGATACACCGATCAACCTACAAATAGATGTGAAGTCAGTATTTCATTCTCTAAATTCTTTATCAAACCATCCAGCAAGTAGGCTAACTATAATAACATGCAGAAACTGCTAATCGTAATCGTAAACAGCAGATTTCTGAAGCACAACAGCGTAGGCCTATTGGCGATCTCTGCGTCGTGTCCATATTTCGCAGCTGAGCCGGGGTTGTTATTTCCAGTTACGTCAGCTCCGTGTGGTCTCCCGCTCTCTCTCTCCCAAGCACGCAGCTACTCTCGTTCATGCTTTCATTACCTGTCCACTTGATTACTGCTGTTCTCTCTATATTGGTCTCCCTCACACTCGATTTCATTGCCTTGAACGCGTTCTACGCTCTGCTGCGCGCCTCGTTGGGCGCATCCCTAAGTTTGGTCACGTGTCTGACTACATGCGTGACGTCCTCCACTGGCTTCCTTTTTCGCAACGCATTGTATACCGGGTTGCTTCTATTGTCTGGCAGTGTCAGCTTGGCCGCGCTCCTTTCTATCTACGTGAGCTCTGTTTTCCAGCGTCCGCACTTCTTGGTCGCCGTTCACTCCGTTCCACCGCCCGCGGTGACTTACATGCTCCTTTCGCTCGCACTGCAACCATGCAACAGCGAGCATTCTCCGTTGCCGGTCCCACTATCTGGAATGGCCTTCCTGTTGGACTGCGGTCTCTCCCTCGAGACTCATCCACCTCTTTCTTCTCTGCTCTTAAGGCTGTTCTCTTTCGTCGAGGTTGGGCTGGGAGCGCCTCTGAATAGTTGCCTTGAAGAGCGCGCTATATAAATGTCTAGTTGATTGATTGATTGATTGATTGATGTTCAAGCAGTGGCGTCACTAGGGCTGGTGTCACCCGGAGCGGTAAGTCATGGTGTCACCCTCCAAAAAAATGTGATGACTTTTTAGGAATTCGTTCCACCCCCCCCCCCCAAAAGTGATGACCTTTTTTAGGAATTCGTCACCCCAAAAAAGGATTACCTTTTTTTTAGGAATTTGTATCCCAAAAAAGTCCGCACCCCCCCCCCTCGTGACGCCACTGTGTACAGGGAATAATAATCTTCGTTTAATATTTTCAAACTGACAATTACGCAGTATGATTACAAATCAGTATGAACGGATGATCACAAGTTATTACAGGAGTTGAATTTAACTGTATTCGGCAGCCATGCAAGGCGCCCATCACGTCCTACATCTCATTTTAACAACGCGCCATCTCACGAATGAAAGGTTGAGTGGACCTTTGGGAGGGGAGCGGGAAGCGATCCCGCTACCTCTTGCTCTTCACGCCAATGATGTTACCACTACTCTATGCGCTACTCAAAAACTAGGCGCAGGGAACCAGCTTTTTGACGAGCCCTGCTGTTATACAGAGTTGCCAAGATCCGTGTTCCTTTGTAAGAGAAACCAGAAAGAGAATTGAATAGCCTGTGCAGTGATAACTAGAGAAGTCCGAGTTTGAGTCCGGCTACCAGGGAGACCAGAGAGAGAAGGTAGAAGTAGTGCTTAGGCGGGTTTTGTTGATGACAATAAGCTTGAAAGGCGGGGAATTTGACGGATTATGGTCGGAATTCTAGAAGAGATGGGACTTCAATTTTGAGTGGAAAGCCCTGTGGGATGATCAGGGGAACTGCTAACGATAATGTGCACTCCAAAGTCAATATAGTTTCAAACGTTTAGCTTAGGATGAATACTTCGATAATGACGAATAAGGCTACTTGAAATCAGCAAAAATTCATATAATAGGCTATATCAAGAGCAAACACAAATATTGCGATTTAACATAATTATTGACACAAAAAGGCATTTGATTATGAAAACATCATCAACCATAATGGCAAATGTTCATATTACGATAAATAAGGATGCATCCACAATGAAGAATACGTAACATTATAAAATTAATATAATATACCAATAATTAATCAACACAAATATTACAATTCAGCATGATGACAAACACTAAAATCCATTTGATTATGAAAAACATCATAATCTATAATGTCAAATGTTTATCTCACGATGAATAGGGCCTACTTCCACAATGAAGAATACTTAACATTAAAATATTTATATAGGGCCTAATATACTAATAATTAATGGGAACAAACATTGCGATTCAATATAATGACTTACCCTAAAAGCCATTTGATTGTAAAAATTCACTGAAGAGGTAAAACTTACCCAGATGTGACCAACTTGTCGGTCTTCATGTTTCTTGGAGGCTTGAGCATGATGTCGCTTTCCGGAGATTCATAGGCCAGGGTTACCGCTGGGATGATGTCCGTTCCAAGGTCGATGAACAGGATGGTGATCGTTCCGAGGCCAAGCGGAATGCTTAGTACGATGTACAGCATGAACGGAATCATCTCCGGAACCAAGTGAGTCACGGTGTAAGCGATCGTCTTCTTCAGGTTGTCGAATATCAGACGACCTGACGAAAAAAGAATCTAAATCTGACGCATTTCGCACTACCATCAGCATAATCACGACATACATACTTGTCATTTTCAGTCATCTTCACCATCAGCATAATCAAAACATACATACTTGTCATTTTAAGTCATCTTCACCATCAGCAAAATCACAGCATGCATACCTGTCATTGTCAGTCTTTTTCACCATCAGCATAATCACAACATACATACTTGTCATTGTGAATCATCTTCACCATCAGCATAATCACAACAAACATACTTGCCATTTGCAGTCATCTACACCATCCGCATAATCACAACATACATACTTGTCATTTTCAGTCTCATTCACAATCGACATAATCACAAAATACATACTTGTCATTTTCAGTCATATTCACCACCAGCATAATCACAACATACATACTTGTCATTTGCAGTCGTCTTCACCATAAGCATAATCACAGCATACATACTTGTCATTTTCAGTGAAACTCACACTCGGAATAACCACAACATACATACATGTACTTGTTACTTGCAGTCATCTTCACCACCAGCATAATCACAAAGTACTTGTCATTTTCAGTCATCTTCACCATCAGCGTAATCACATCATACATACTTATCATTTTCAGCCATCTTCACCATTGCCATAACCACAACATACAAATTTGTCATTTTCAGTCAGCTTCACCATTGGCATAATTACAACATACATACTTGTCTTTGTCAGTCGTCATCACCATCAGCATAATCACAAGATGCGAACTTGTCATTGTCAGTCTTCTTCACAATCACCATAATCATAACATACATAGGCTAATTGTTATTTTCAGTCATCGTCACCATCGGCATAATCACAACATAGGCCTACTTGTCATTGTCCGTCTTCTTCACCATCAGCATAATCACCACATACATACTTGTCAATGTCAGTCATCTTCATCCTGGAATTGTCGTCACTGGAATCGCGACAATATCATCTCTGTTTGCACAAACTCAACATCCTATTGTAATCGTAATCTCGAGATTTTACGACTAATTTGGCTGCAAGCTGGGATTCGGGAAGAATAAATGGTGCTCGATACCGGTAAAATTTATGCAATATTGTTGCAAAAATATGAAATTATTTGTCCGAATGTGCCAAAAAATTGATATTGGAACAGACTCACCGAAACCAGAAGAATAATTAAATAGAAAACCTGTCAAAGCAGACGCCAACAGTTCGGAAAGGATAGCCCAACGCATCCGCTGCCATGGGCTCTACCAGTTACTCCAAAAAGTCAATGAAGGCACAGAAGAAATGTTCAGATAAACAAAAACACATGAGTATATAAAATACTGATGAAGACGATACCTTCTTCGATTCCAGTGACAATCGACGCAAAGTTGTCGTCTAGTAGGACCATGTTGGCAGCTTCGGTGCTCACAGCAGATCCAGTTATTCCCATCGCAATGCCTGCAGAAAACGTAAATAATTATGTTACAGGCAATTTGTAAAATCAGGGATTTTGTAAAATGCCTGAAATTGTTAGGCAATTTGTAAAATCCCTAATTCACTCAGGTACTTTACAAAATCCCTGAAAAAACAGGGATTTTGTAAAATCCCTGAAATCTGATGGTAAAAATTTGACAGATTGCCTGAAATGAAAATCGAAGTTTGACATCGACCCGTTGCACTTGAAACATTTGCACCTTGTTGTCTTGCGGCGTCCACTGGACTTTGAAGTTGAAGACTAATTCAAGTTATTTTGAAGTTGCACAAATTCAGTAACAATCCGGCGAAAGTCCTTATATATTTACAGCTGTCAATGTACAAGCATCAGCAAATGACAACCCGACTGGTTCAGGTACCCCGACCACATCCTCAGACAACAACCCATCTGATCCAGGTACCTCAACCCCTACCGTGGACGACGACCAATCAGGTCTTGGCACATCAACAGAGGTAGCAGTCACCAATGAATCAGGTCTGGGTACATCGGAACAGCAGACAGTCAGTCGACAACCAACCTTTTTGGTGGAAGATGTCATGGACGAGGTTGAGCGCGAAAATAACATAACTTAGCATAACTTTTTATTGATCCCAGATCAAACATCTGCATAATACAACATCAATTTAACAAAAGATCGGGATGCAAAGGGAGAACCAAAAGGGACCGAGGGACCGCTAAGATAGGACCACCGTGCACCATGAAGTCTATGAAGGAAGCAAAATAACACATATTTTATGTATGTTATGTAACATACGTATTCAATAGAGTCAGTAATTATAAACTTAACTAATAACTAAATAAGTGACGGAACTAATATCAGGTAAAGAAAACATCTTTTTATCTTTAAAATATTTCAGCACTTGAACATAATCGCGTTACAATTCAAGCACAACGTAAGCGAGCTCGCGAAAATAATGCAACTGTAGACGTTGCAAGACAAATAGGTGCAAATGTTTCAAAGGGAAAGGGAAGTTCAAAAGTCGATGTCGTTCGAGTAGGCAGAGTTCTGTCGTGTGAAAACAAAATCTGATGTAGCCTTCGAGAACTTAACTTAAGATATAATACCATCTACAAAAGTTAATCCATTGAAAATTAAGCTTAGGCCTATGTGCATAATAAACTTCGATTATGTTCGTCATTTTCATTTCAGGCAATCTGTCAAATTTTCGCCATCAGATTTCAGGGATTTTACAAAATCCCTGTTTTTTCTGGGATTTTGTAAAGTGCCTGAGTAAATTAGGGATTTCACAAATTGATTAAAAATTTCAGGCATTTTACAAAATTCCTGATTTAACAAATTGCCTGTAACATATATACCGCCTAAGGTCACCAACATTACTTTCTTCAATCCGATACTTTACTAGGACAGCTATAATTATGGGTAAAAATATATTAAGGTAATTGCTCTTTCCAAGCTTACAGAGTTCTGGTTTCAAGCATTCCTCAGGAAAGAGTAAATGTAGGTAAACTAAAACAGGCAAAGTAGCGTAATCGTGCAAAAAGTATAAATAAATCTATATAAATAAAGAGAAGAATCTGTCTGTCTGTAGCACCGCGACTTTGACCGCGATGCATTTCTACAGCTTTCGAGCTTTTCACTCCAAACCTTCACTACTGTCTCGGGGTGGGCATTACACACCCAGTGGTCGGCTTCGCGTCCCCCGTTTCCACCGCTTCCATGGTGTCCCAGCCCAAAACCTCTCCCAAACCTCACTTTATACCTGGTCCACACAAATTCCAGTCGACCTATTTTCATTCGCCAGATGGCGCCGCCCGAGAAGATTCTGTGTGTTTGACCGCCAATTCTCTTTCACCGGCATGCATTTCTAAAGATTCGCCAGATGGCGCAGCCGTAGGGATTTCACTTCACATTAACTTTTGTTACTTATTCGCTACAGGGATTGAAACTTATACCTAAATTTAACCGGCATGCATTTCTAAAGATTCGCCAGATGGCGCCGCCGTAGGGATTTCACTTCGCATTAACTTTTGTTACTTATTCGCTACAGGGATTGAAACTTATAACCCCGGGCAACGCGGCGGTAAACCAGATAGTAACTCAATAAATAACTAAATACATAAAATTTAATGTAAATCAGTTAATAAATGAAGTTTTGTTAAGAGCTTTATGTTCCAGACGTCAAAACTTGATTCAGAGGCAAATGCATACCTATATCTGCCTTCTTGAGCGCTGGTGAGTCGTTGACGCCGTCACCTGTGACAGCGACAACGTTTCCCTGTCTTTGGCATCCTTCGACGATTATCAGCTTCTGCTGAGGTGAGGTTCTGGCAAAGACGATCTCTGTATGGTTCTTCAGTATATTGTCAAGGTCATCAGAGGTCATGTTGTGAAGTTGCGATCCATGAAGAACGCAGGCAGATGCTGCCCTTCAATTCAGAAACAGCAGTCAGCAAACATCTTATATATATATATATATATATATATATATATATATATATATATATATATATATATATATATATATATATATTAGGGTGGTCCAACCTGCCATGTAAAAAAATAAATTTCAAATATCAACTTGGGTCATAGTTGCCCTTGTTTCTATGTACCAGGCCAAAAATGAAACGGATTCAATAATAAGTTTAGAGGTGGCTCAAAACTGAACATTTTTACTGACATTATGAATATAACTAAAGTTTCGAAAAAATTCATTATTTGCCTACTTTTTTAATTTTAACATTTCATTTAGGTTGATTCTTAGTTGTTTTCACTTCTGCTATGTTTTCACTTCCTTTGTGTTTGATATTTGAAAAATTACAATTTAATTTTATAAATTAAAATTTTTAATAATATTAATTAGTTATGCTATCCAGCGTTTTTGCTTGGACAGCCTTCGGAACTACCGTGGACCAGATGTAGGCTTATTCAAACGATTTCAAAAAGAATGACCAAAGTTTAACAAAACCAATTATTTCACTGCTGACGAAACACTCTTCAGTTGGTCCATGATATGTCTCCATAATGAGTGGACCAAGCTGCTGTGAAAAACCAGCACCAACGTGAAGATTATGGCGAGCTTCTGCAATTGTGTATCATCTTCCTTGGTGGGAGTTCGAGAGAAGAAGTGTGATTTCGAGTTCCTGGGGCAATGCACCATGTAAGGTGGATGGCCAAAGGCAGCTATTCTCTCAAAATCCTTGTTTTCAAGAATCAAATGACTCTCGACACAAGGGGGAGAGAAGCTTTAACAGATGTCAGCTTTTTTGTCTCCCTTGTCTATGGAAGATTTTGTCATGCAGTTTTCCTGGCAATGACTTGAAACTGTTGAACTTGTTGGACGTCTTTAGCCGCAACAATATTGTGAAAAATGCAGCCATAACAGCTTTCAGGAGACACCTCTGGTATTTTCCAAGCATTAAATTGGCCTGGCCTTTTTGACCAATGCGTTAATGTTAAAACAAGGGCCACCATGGTCAAGAATCTCAAAAGTGCTGAAAAGCAGATACCATCAAAGAGGATTGACAGTAAAGCATTCAATTTGGGAAATCCACTAGAATCATTATATAACAACCGGAACATCTTGGCTCTTCGACCTACTCATTGACAGTTGGGCAGAAAAGGCCCAGACTTTCCTCTCGACACTGTCAGACTTTTGACAGTTGGGTCCAATTTATCTCCAATTGATAGAAAAGCCAGGCAGATGAAAGAAGTAAATGACTGTACAGAGAGAGGTATTTCTTTGATCTAGATGTTCAACTTTTCTATAACAAAAGACGAGAATAAAAACAATACCTTCTTCAAGTTGTCAGCGCTCATCGGAAGGCCATTCCAGAGCCATCAAAGTCTCTCTTGAAGAATATCTCAAAAAGACTTATTTTTAATGTTGTTCTTATTAACTATAAACTTACTACTATCAACTTACATAATAACCGTTGTACGTCTGTCTGTCTGTCTGTCTGTCTGTCTGTCTGTCCCGTAAACAAACACTATTGTGACGTCACTATACTGCCGCCTTGGCGACGGTTGTCTTGACGGTTGTCTTGACGACGGCTATAGGCCTATAATAGGCCTATGACGTTATTGTTATCACTGCAAAATAATAATTGTTTTTTATATACCGTGATTTTTCACGGGTTTACAGCTAGTTTAACTATAAACTTACAAAACAGTAAACACTAAACAGTGACTTTATTTTTGTTTTTATTTTATTTTGAAACGTTCTTTGTTAAAAAATTTTGAATATACAAAATCTGAGGAAATTTCTTAGTAACAACATTTATCGTTAAAATTTGAGCCACCCCTAAATATCCTTCTAGAGACACAAAAATTGGTCCAAATATTCCTTTAACTGAATAGAACAAGAACAAATGTGACCCAAATCAATTTTCTAAATTTTACTTTTTTGGACCAGTCTAATATATATATATATATATATATATATATATATATATATATATATATATATATATATATATATATATATATATATATATATATTCATTAGTTGGAAGCGGCCAATGAGAGGAGCGTAACTGGATCGACATTTCTGTTCGTATATATTAGTAATAGGCCCAATATGTAATATTACACATAGGACCTAATATAACACAAAATAATGTAGTTTAACATAACATCGCATTATATCAGCGGTGCGCAACCTGCGGCCGTACGGCCGCATGCGGCCGTGAGAGGAGAATTGGCGGCCGTGGACAGTTGAGCTAATGATAATGTTTTGGCGGCCGTGTGCAGATTAATTCATAAATAGGAAACTGTGGAATTCTATTCCATGAAGAATATAAATTGTTCCTTAAGTGACAATAAATTCCTCACCTCTATGCTATTATAGCCCTACTCTTAAATAATAGTAGCAGATATCTTGGCGGTCGTGCGCTGGCGGCGATCTTGTATGGCAGGTGGAAGGGACACGGGACACTTTTGAACTGATCTGGTCAAACAAGAGGTGAAAAGTTTTTTCGCACTCACGCGCAAAAAAATGTGTGAACCTTTTTTGGTGTTTCTTCAAAATTTGGGCGAGGGAAAACTGTACAGTGTGTCCCTCCACTGATAAAGGTAGGAGTCTTATTCCCCTCGACCCCGGGATCGCCGCCCATGCGGCAGTCTTGTTGTCCTCGAGACCAAGGTCTTGGTCTCGAGTGCACTCGAGTTCGTTTTTAAAAGTCTTGGTCTTGGTCTTGGTCTTGAGGTTCAAGGTCTTGGTCTTGGTCTTGGTCTTGAGGTTCAAGGTCTTGGCCTTGGTCTTGGTCTTGAGGTTCAAAGTCTTGGTCTTGGTTTTCCAAGACCAAGACCAAGACCGGCTGTCAACATGAACAGTCATTTAACAAAACTCAAGGATTTTAATAATTTATCCAATAATTACTAATACAATTCCTTTAGTATTTACACGGTGTGAGTGAGGCTTTACTGTTGCTTTTGATATTTATTTTGACTTCCGGTTATTTACCATGGAATGATTTAAAAACAGACTCACAATTTGTACATTTACATCCGGTACTTGAAAAACTGCTCTGTGTACCAGTGAATTCAGCACTGTAGAACGTATTTTCACATGGCAGAATTTTTATGAGGCCCCAAGGGTCACGTCTTGGTCAGAAAATTCTGAGCGAATTGGTTTTTTTTAAATGCAACAGGCATATGGAATAAGATTTCGCACGAAGGACTTTTGTAAATACGAATTCGGAATTCTCTGCAGTCTGCATTTAGAGTTATTTTGTTTGAATAAAAGATTCGTGTTTTAATTAAAATAGCGAGTCTAGTCTGACTTGACAATTTTTTAGTAAGGAATAGAAATCTGGATATGGTTGTGATTTTTGGGTATTGTTCTCGGTTTTGGTCTTGAGTTTCAAAGTCTTGGTCTTGGTCTTGGTCTTGAGGTTCAAGGTCTTGGTCTTGGTCTTGGTCTTGAGGTTCAAGGTCTTGGTCTTGGTCTTGAGGTTCAAGGTCTTGGTCTTGGTCTTGGTCTTGGTCTTGAGGTTCAAGGTCTTGGTCTTGGTCTTGGTCTTGAGGTTTAAGGTCTTGACAACAAGACTGCCATGCCGCCGTGATGAGAATATGAACCTGTAATGCGGCCGAAATTAACGAAAAGGTTGCGCACCTCTGCATTATATAGTACAATTTTATAATACCGGTAATAAATTCCGATATCTGTAACGCACACTTTACATTATATTACATTCCTCCCCCAAAGACCGACCTGCACCTCACCGTGGTGGGGGGGTGAACATTCGAAGTAAGGGATAGCCTGGTGAGGCTATGCCATCAGGGGAGAAGGCCAATGGCCGAAGAACCTCCTAGGGCGACACGCGAGGTGGACAGGCTCACCAGGAACCCTGAAAAGGATGGCTAACGCAGGCGGCAGGGGCTGGAAGGACACCTTAGGGCGAATGAGGCCAAAAGGCCCACCGGCCTCCTTACCCTACCGGGAGAGAACTGGTCATCACCCGGCAAAGAGACCAAGAAACCTTTACATGAAATGAAACCAAACAGAAAAGTGGGCAACAACTTTGGAGAAGTTTCGTAAAGGCCTCATCGTCAGATCACTGATGGAAGAGAAGAAAGAAGAGAAGACATTTCTGAAAGGAAACCTTAATACCTCGGATTGATTTGTGCCACGGGGATGCGTCTGCTTTCCGCGATCTCATCCACTGTCATGTTTCCCTCCGATATGATCCCCACCTGCTGGGCAATTGCTTTGGCGGTGATGGGGTGGTCGCCTGTCACCATGATAATCTTGATTCCAGCCGTGCGACATTTTAAAACCGCGTGTGGGACGTTCGGACGCGGAGGGTCAATCATCGACATTAGACCTACAAAGGTCAATCCCTGCAGCGGAAAATTCACGTGCTCAGCGTCGAACGTAAATCCGATCGGGAATGCCTCAGGTGGAAGAACGAGATCGGCAAATCCGAGGACTCGCTCACCTAAGCCTCCAAGTCGGTCATTTGTGTCGTGAAATGAAACTCTGTGGACATATGTTATGGGGAGAATTGATCCGAATATATCTATGTTAAAACAATGCTCGAACAGTTGTTCTGGTGCGCCTTTCATCACCAAAACGTTCTTTTTGACGCCGTCGATCTCCACTTCATGAATTGAAACCTGAATTTAACATATCGTACGATTCAATAAGAACTTTATAGTTTGACTTTAACATATCATTGATGAGAATTAGTAAATTGGTAAAGTTAGCCAGGAATATTATTTTTCTGTGACAATAAGTGAGCCTATGTATGAATCAAGACACTTAATATAGGCCTAGCGCCTTTCAAGTAGCCTACTTCTTAAAGGTGTTGCATAAGTGATCTAGCTTAGATCTCAATGATCTAGATAAATACGTTCTAAAACAACTTTAGTCAAAAGACTGTTCCAAGAGGAAGGTCCAAGACACGATAAAACACGATGGGGTCGAGTTGCAGTTAGGAAGCGCGGCACCGGGCATATCTCCACGAGCAGTAGAGTGTAACGATCTCTTTTTTCTCTTCATTAAGCAGCTGTACAGTTTGATTTCAAAATATTTTCTATGTCAATAGTAGATTGCAAAGCTAGTCAAAATGTTATTCTCGCTTGACCACATATCCTCTTATTTCTTTTCATGACGCACTCTTCTATTGCCATCATCAACACTCTGTCATCCTCCGTATAACCATCAGCACAAACACTGTATCCATTATGATTATCATAATCAATACCATCAACATCATCGTGATCATCATCTTAATTATGGTTATCATTTCCATATGGTTACAATTACGATACGATAGTGATGATGAATTATATCGGTAACGCTTCATCAGCAGATAGCGACCTTGACAAGAAATCGTAACCCGACTGTAAAAGTATGTTAAAATCTACCTGATATTTGTTGGTGGAATTAAATGGAATTTCGCAGACTTTCTTGTGTTGCCGGCGATATTTGGAGACATTCCCGACGGACAATTCCATCCACTTAAGTATGGCAGACTCCGAAGCATCTCCAAGTGTCTCCCTACAAAGTGAGCCATTCAAAACAATATGTCAGCTTCTAGAAACAGAAAACTCTGGAGAAGAGCACAGGGTAAAGTTGATTATGTCCAGAACAGGTCAAAATCCAAGTGGTATGAATTAGAAAACAGGCAAAATCTCCGTCAAACATTTGCCTATACATTTTTCAAAGGGCATCTCCATTTATTCCATACAAACTGAACCATTCAAAATAATATCATTCGACTGTTCAAATCAAGTCACTCTAGAGAAGGTGTGGCCTAAAGCCAGTGTTTAATCTAGCCCCCCTCTTCTGGGAGGGGAAACCAGGTTTCTGGGGACCAAAGAAATTTTTAAGACTTTTCAACTTTCATCCGGACTTGTCCAACTTTCATCCAGACTTTATCAACTTTCATCTTTAAAAAAGTTGACTTTTTTTAGTCATTCGTCCAACTTTTTCCACTTTTCCTATTGGAATTACTCACTCAAAAAGGTTGATGACCTTTTTTAGGAATTCGTCTTTCAAAAACGTTTCTTACTCACCTTTCGGGGGTGGGGAAAACCATATATCACCATGTATCCTAGGGGGAATTTGCCTCCCAAAAAGGTCTCAACATTACAATGTTGCCGGCCTCTGGGGGAACATCAATCCTGGGGGACATTCCCCCCAAAGACGTCTAGATTAACCCTCAGGCTACCAAGGGGGTGGTTACCACTCCCCGGAATTTCGTGTTTGGTTTCAAATATCATACCATGTAATACAGCACTTGATTCAGCATTCATTTCTGACAAGAATGGTATATTTAGTTGTAAAATATATGAATGCATCTCGAAATTATATACTTTTTAACAAAGGCACCGGTCCATTTAACGATATCTGATATTATCCCGCACAACTTGTACTTTTCCGATAAAAAATATAAATGATGTGAGTTTTGAAAATGAACTATGTACCCAAGAATATTCTAAATATAATGAGGCTGAATTTTCAACAATTCAAACTATTCCAAAGTCTGTTTTAGTTTCAGGCAAAATCTAAAGGCATGCAGCTATATGTCAACATGAAACAAGAAATTACGTTATTGTTCCCGGCAGTCAAATACGTCAGTGGTCCTTGCAGTTATTGCAAGTTACTTCCTTTGTTTTGTGCGAATGCTTCCTGCAAACAGGCTTCTTGAACACTTCACAGCACTGCATTAGTTTGTTAGCATTCTGCTTCGACTGTTTATAGCACTTCCCCATACCCAACCATATCGGTTTACGTTGTAATGTTGCATCATTGATTTTCACACTGAAGAAGCGTATTATTATTTATTATGATCACTTCCGGTTTCAAAATACAAATGACTAAGCAAGCAAATATAGCCCTACATTCCCTCTAAAGAATGGCATAGTTGTTTCTCTTCCAGAAAGAATAATGAATACCTTTATAGCCAGGGCCGTAGTGGTAAAATTAGAGGTGAGTACACGCTACCGGTCAGTTTTCCGAAACAAATTAGAGGTGAGTATACGCTACAGCATTTTGTGAGTATACGATATAGTATTTTAATATAAATAAATATAAATATTTTGTGAGGTAAGTATACGGTTTCTAGAGGTGAGTATACGCTGTATACCCGCGTATACCCTCGACTACAGCCCTGTTTATAGCCGACAAACTGCCAACAGCTGACGAGAAATTCCTGATTCCGAGAACAGGGTACCTAGGCTATATCGGGTATAACTTTTTTATGGCGTGGGATACCATCACGACTTTTACCTCACAATGTGTGCAAATGGACCCCCTACAGCTACCTAAAACGTCAAAATTATATTCCATGTGCTAAAAAAAATTTGCAGAAAAACGTAGGGGGTGGTAACCACCCCCTTGGTAGCCCGAGGGTTAAACACTGCCTTAAGCTGAGTATGTCTGGCCTGACAACTTAGGCCTAGTTAGGCCTAAGTACTATAATCACGGTAAAATATCAAGTCAAAATCCTCTAAATTACGAATCAACTATCCTGATCGAAAACAGCGTTCAAACTGCACGATTTGGAAGTTGGCCAACATCAAAACGAACATCAAAATCAATCCGTACAGTTACTTCATGAAGAGAATTAAGAGATCGTTACGCTCTGCTGCTGTTGGAGATATGCAGATGCAGCGCTTCCGAAAACACAAACTCCAGCGCATCGTGTCTCATTCTGTCTTGGACCTTCCTCTTGGAACAGTCTTTCGTGCTGCTATATTTAACTCTGTTCAGCAATGCTTTGCATAACTGCATATTTCTCACTTCGAATAGATTAATAATTCAAATAAAAACTAAATCTAAGCAAGTCGATCATCACCTCTTCAGTATTGGAACATTATCCTGGTGTGGTATGAACTCCGCTACGCTGCATAGCATCGCGATTCGACCCAAGGATGCCCAGGTCGGAGAATCCTTTGGATAGGTATTCACTAAATACAAAACGAATTGCATAAATTAAGTATTCACTAAATACAAAACGAATTGCATAAATTAAGTATTCACTAAATACAAAACGAATTGCATAAATTAAGTATTCACTAAATACAAAACGAATTGCATAAATTAAGTATTCACTAAATACAAAACGAATAACATAAATTAAGTATTCACTAAATACAAAACGAATTGCATAAATTAAGTATTCACTAAATACAAAACGAATTACATAAATTAAGTATTCACTAAATACAAAACGAATTACATAAATTAAGTACAAAATGACATTAAATTAAAACTAGCAGTTACCAGAGACTTAACAATTCCACGGCTTAAAATATATCAGCTGCAAGTAAATGCATTAGAATGAGATTCATTGATTCTGTGTGACAGCGAGAGAAACTATTCCTTGAAACACGTACTAGGCTGACTCAAACCTCGCTTAGACTATTAATTTCCATTAAGGACTTTGAGGAAGTCGTTAACACAGAGGTGGGCAAACTACGGCCCGCGGGCCGGATCCGGCCCGCCAACCCTTTTTATCCGGCCCCACAATTCTTCAGAAATTAAAAAAAAATTCGGATCGCAAGAAGTTTTCTTCGTTTTACTCAAGTGGCGCTGCTCTCTTGCTTATTATTCCGGTCTCGTCTTTTATAATAACTCTATGCATTAACTCTGCCGATCTTCCCCACTTCCCTGCAGAGGTTTTGCACATAATCTGTACGAAGAAGTGAAATCCGTTCAAGTAAAGCTAATGTTGCTTTCAAAGCAGATAAAAGAACAAAACTACGGGAACTTTCCTACCCTGCAGTTGGAAACTGCAGGGTAGGAAAAGTATATCTTTCAGCTGTCAAGTTTAACAGAAGAGTTCTCCAGACGGATAATCAATTAAATCAATTGAGACTGAATTTAGTGCGCTTATTATAGGGCTTACCGTTCACATTTGACATTGACAATTAGCTCATATAACTTATACGGAACTTCAGCTGGAGTTAACCCACCCATAACGTGACATTGTTCTCAAACAACAGCTCAAAGGATCAGACCTGATAACATTCTTTTCTTCGCTCATTAAGGAAAATTCTCAAATCTACAAACCTTTGCTTTAAAAATATTTGTCTTATTCGCATCCACTTACACCTGTCAACAAAGATTTTCAACTCTGAAGATAAACAAATCCAAGTACAGGTCTCAGTTAAGTGATCTAAACTTGAACTGAAACTGTGAATTGCAACCAGCACAAACACTCTGGAATAGGCCTATGAGAAACTTGTTAATTAAATGCATGCATGTTCACAGTGGCCCACATCAGTAGTCACACCCAAAGTGTATTTAATATATTATAAATAAATAAACTACTTTTCATGTTAGTCGTTATTAAAAGTTAAAAATTTGTTATCCGGCCCTCCGAATTTTTTGGGCGGTTAATGTGGCCCCATGTGTAAAAAGTTTGCCCACCTCTGCGTTAACATACAATTGTTCATTGATAGATATAGATGTAGATCCAGAGTAGTACAAACGGAGATGAATCAAGATTGTACAAAGAAACTATCAATAAAAATTTTGTAATCGTCCATTAGCCTTTTTTGCTTAGACTTCCAGTGCTCGTGATTAAGTTGTGGCCCTTTTCTTAGCCTTAAAGTGTCGGTTTAGAAATTTCGAGTTTACGATTACGATTACGATATGAATTAAAAAGTTGTGAGTCAAGATATGTCGACTATGAGTTCAGAATTATTGAATATGATTGTATATCGGGTTATCTCAACTGTCATTGCAAGGAATAATGGAGGGAAAGAGAACGCAAGGAAGCTGTTGTACCAGATGACGGAAGCCCCGCATCGAGAGGAGTGGCTCCGTCAAACATTGATTGAGACGCGAGTTAAGACACATGGCCTGAGAGATGGTCGAGATAGATAGATTGATACGCAGACAGACAGACAGACAGACAGACCGACAGACAGATAGACAGCCTGACTGGCTGGCTGGCTGGCTGGCTGGCTGACTGACTGACTGACTGACTGACTGACTGACTGAATGACTGACTGACTGACTGACTGACTGACTGACTGACTGACTGACTGACTGACTGACTGACTGACTGACTGGCTGACTGGCTGACTGACTGACTGACAAATGGCCATGGGCAGAGAACTAAAAGAAGACAGATTGTACCTTATGGTGTAACACATCTACTTCAGCGATATTTTCGGTAACGAAAAGTAAAATTAGAAGTAAAAATAAATGATTTCGTTAACGAAAACTAGAAGTAAAAGTAGGAATTATTTCAGCAGCAAAAACGAAATTAGGAATTGAATTAAGAATAATTTGCCGAACTAAAATTATGAACGAAATTTGGAATTATTTTCAGAACTAAAATCATTTTACTTCTTGTGGCGCTTAAGTTGAGACGAAGGCGAGTAAAATTGCATGCGACTCAAATACATAATCCGTTGGTAAACGTCAATGGAGATGAAGGTGCTGCGCCTACCATTCTCAATGTAATATACTATCTTTGGTCTTCGTTGTCTAATAATTGTCCCACTTGCATACTAAGGACCTCAGTTTCGTATGCCAATTCATTTCGGGTTTGATAGTTAAATTGCAAAATTATGAGTTTATTGAGAATGTTGGCTGGAAGGAAGCGAGATAGCCCGGTCTGGGTTTCATCTTGACGAAGCTACAGGCAGATCTACATGCCAAGTACAAAACGGGGAAAATGATAGAATTTGTTGAACAGCACTTGCTAGAAAAAAATACAAGCAATTGCCGACTCATCCTTCCACTCCCTAGGGACAGCAGTAAAATGAGCGGGTGCCTAACAGGCTGCTAATACGTGTGTTAATTAAGATCTTGATAATTGCACTGTCATGTTTCATTGCTCCAATGTAACTTACTGCGGTTTGTCAGTGAGCTTGTCAATATAGGCCTACACGAGTAAAAAATATGGTAGCTCATTTATAATGCTTGCATACTTTGCATACTTTTACAGCGCTAAAATTAATAATTATTTGAAAAACTAAAATGAGAACTAAAATTATTTGAGAACTAAAATATGAATGATAAGTAAAATTATTTGTGAAGTAAAATCAGAATTAGAAGTAAAATTCAAGAGCTCAGAACTGAATTAAAATGGAATTAGGAATTATTTTTAGAAGTAAAATATCACTGTTCTACTTACTATTTTGCTCGTCGCTGATGTCAGCCTCGTAGACTTTGTTATCGAACCACATGTGTGTCACGGTCATTCGATTCTGGGTCAGGGTACCAGTCTTGTCGGAACAGATGACCGAGCAGGAACCCAGCGTCTCTACGCATTCGAGGTTCTTTACGAGGCAGTTCTTGCGAGCCATGCGCTGAGCGGTCAGTGTCAGTATCACCTGTCAATCAAAACAATCAGTCAGTCAGCCAGTCAGGTAAGGCAAGACAAAGCAAAGCAAGGCAAGGCAAGACAAGACAAGTTAACATAAAGAAAGCCAATGCGA
>OY744604.1:19267804-19405304 GCA_963556255.1 Allolobophora icterica
TAGGCTAATATTGACGATAGCACAATCTTGACGATAGCACAATCGAGGCCGCAGGAAGAGACGCTGCACATGAGTTCAAAAAGTCATTGACAGTCATAGGATTGTTTTAAAAGATAGGTCTTGATAACTAGGTCTTCCGATAGGTCTTTGGGGGTGGTGGGTGGGGGGTGGGGGCTTTTGGCTTTTGGGGTGGTGGGGGTGGTGGTGGTGGGGGTGGTGGGTGGTGGTGGGTGGAGGGGTGCAGGGATTGAAACTTATAACCCGGGGGTGGTGGGGGTGGTGGTGGAGGTGGTGGGTGGGGGTGGTGGGTGGGGGATGGTGGGGGTAGTGGTGGGGGGTGGTGGTGAGGGTGGTGGGTGGGAGGTGGTGGTGGTGGTGGTGGGTGGTGGTGGGTGGTGGGTGGTGGTGGGTGGTGGGTGGAGGGGGTGCAGGAATTGAAACTTATAACCCCGGGCAACGCCGGGTAAACCAGCTAGTATCTTATGTAAGGACCTAAGTATTAAGTAGTAGGCAGGGCTGTAGTCGAGGGTATACGCGGGTATACAGCGTGTACTCAGCTCTAGAGATCGTATACTTACCTCACAAAATATATACTCACCTCTAATTTGTTTCGGAAAACTAACCGGTAGCGTGTACTCATCTCTAATTTTACCACTACAGCCCTGGTAGTAAGTATATAATTAAATAAGTAACTGAGTGATTAAGTGACTAAATAAGTGAATGAAATTGTAAGTAGGGGCCTATATAAGCAAGATAAAGTGTCTCCAAGAATCAACTAATTTCTTGTAAACCTGTGGCTTGCTTAAACAACCCCATGGACCAAACTAAAACTAATTAAATAGACCACTTATTAAAGGATCTTTTTACATTGGCATGGTCGGGGTCTGTTATAGCTGCCTTGAGGAGGCGTTCATCACCATGCTCTGCCAATTCAGCCGCACTTAGAATGGATGGGAATTATACTAGACCAGAACGGCGCATTATTCTACGTAGCTGCTCCACCCTCTCCCTGTCATTCACTTGGGTGTAACCCCACCAGGCTGTGGAAGCGTTCTTCAGAGAAGATTGTTCCAGGTCAAGTTCCAAAGGGTCAGGCAATCAGACAATCATACGGTTACGGTCCTATAGTGTTTAGAATTGAAGCGGCGTGAGAGGCATGAGGAAGAAATGGAATTGTGGAAAAGGAGAGCTAGGCCTACCTTTAATGACTGAGATACAAACAGCCGAAGGTCTGCCGGAACTCTGTCTCCAAACTTAATATCCACGATGTCTCCAATGACCAATAGTTGAGACCAAACGTTTATGCGATTTCCGTCTCTCAATACAACAGCATTCTGCACAAACACACACAACCAGGCTTCACATCAAAAGCAACTGCTCAGCAATATAATGTGACTATATGAAATGTAGAGCCTAGTTGCGTCTAATGTAACAATATCTATATTAAATCGATAGAATATTGCAAAACACTCATAATAAATATAATACCAAAAAAATAGAATAAACACTCATATTTACTACAAACCAATCGAGAATGGTCGATAATGGATATTTTAGAAAGCAGTTGTAAATCATACATACCAAAATTCTAAAATCTAATAACGTTTGTTATAATTGATCAACCTGTGGAATGAGCTTCTTGAAAGACTCCATAATTTTGGAACTGGAGTACTCCTGGAAGTACGCAACACATCCAGTGGAAAAAACTACTCCGACGAGAACAAGACCCAGCATCAACTAGAAATCACAACAGGAATTAATTAGCATCATAACCTGAAAGAAAATTGCGAGGCCAGCTAGGATCAAACTAAGTCAATGTTGTTCAAACTAAATAACACTGTTAACATGCCACAACTGGGTCAACAGGAAAATAGAGCCACTCGCGGGAAATTTTAAAATTGGTTAATAAATCGATAAAATATTGTGGCGGAAATGAACCTCCCTCTTCGCCGGGGTATATCTCTCTATATACCGTATACTTCCAAGGCCAGCCGAGTGGTTAAGAAGGCCCACGCGTAGATAAGGCCTCCGAGGTCGTCGAAGGACTTACGAGTATTCTTACAACCGATCGACTCAACAATGACAAGACCGAAGAGCGATTGAACTTTTCTTATAGAATCCAAATGATCACGAAATTCACAATAATTCGGTATTTCCAGAGAATCACAAAACCATAACACTTCTCGTGTCGAAACAAACAATCTTTTCCGTACAGAATTATATTGCAGTAACTACATCGATGCCTCACAAAGAGAACGTCTAACCCTGCGCTATCGAGAACCCTTTCTTTCTTCACGGAGGCCCCAGCATCCGACAAGGGCTTCGCCACTATAGTCCCCGACAGTCTTCTTTGCCCGAATGCCCCAGCATCAGACGAGGGCTTCGCCACTATAGTCCCGGACGGTCGTCTCCTTGCGCCTCACGAATGCCCCAGCATCGGACAAGGGCTTCGCCACTAGAGTCCCCGGCAGTCTTCTTGCGCCGATTGAAGCACGAGGCCCCTTTTATATTGTTTCCGAGGCCCCACTGAGGCACTGGGCCTCACTGGGGCATCAGTCCCTGGGCACTGGGCCTTCCCGCGTATCAGTCCCCGGGCACCGGACCTCACTGAGGCACGAGGCCTCACTGAGGCACGAGGCCTCACAGGGGCATCGGACCCCAGGCACAAGGCCTCACTGAGGCACGAGGCCTCACAGGGGCATCGGACCCCAAGCACTCATTGACCCATTCCGAAAACCCTGTACTCAGTTACCTCTCGCTTCTATAGCGCCCAATAATGAAAGTTCGCTCCATCCTGATCCGTTACAATATTAACACTTTCACGACGAGCTGCTTTGGTTACCAATCACTTTTTATACACTCTCGTCGTTAAAGTGTTAATGTCATTATACATGTATGCCCGATTTGTTATTGCTAGACTGTGAGCACGAGAGACTAGTTTAGTAGACTTTGCTGATTGGCATTATTTTCTTATTCATGAGTGGCAGTTTGAAAAATGTCTTTCAACTTTTCAACCGGGTTTAAATCTTTGTACCCATGTCATGGGATGCTGACAATTTTCTCGTCAAGTGTAGTTAATGTCAAGGGTCGTTGTATCGTTGTTGTAATGTAAATCTTATTAATTTCACAAAGCTGCATACGGGAGACCAGTTTGTTTGCTGACTTTGTATCGAATCGAATCCGTTGGAGCTGGCATAGGTTTGAGTAGTTTCAGAGTAGATTCAGAGCCAGGTCAGAATCTGGGATCAGTTGGAGGACAGAGCATGGTGTTATTTTGGAAAGCGATCAGTGGTATAGTGGCTTTTTGCGCTTCAAAAGAGAGAGATCTTCAACACCTGGACAGTGTATCTCTCCTGCAGCTATCCACTCACGACTGAAAATCGAATTCTTCAAGCTACTCTATACTACTCCTGCACCACCCCATGACCACCACCACCAACGATTTCCCCCATAGCACTATCAGAGATTTCATTTTGGGTATGTAAGGTAATTATAGAAGCCAGATAAGTGACCAGACGTTGAGGCGCCTAACAAGGTATAGGAGATAGAAATAGGATGAGATGTACTGACATTCTCCAGATCAAGAATAATCACTGTATCCACCTGTCGAACTTCTAGACAACGCCAAAGACAAGCTCCGTCGAGAATTTCAGATCACTCGACAGGATAATAGATGAACCTAGATGTTACATTCCAGAATCTACTGGAAAGATGAACCATCCTCTTTGGAAAGAGTTTTTCATTGGTCAATATAATTAGGTAAGGTTTGACTAAGACCACACCTTGCAGTGGACTGGTAATGTTAATCTTGGAATCTAAGGTAACGCCCTACAGTTTGAAGAACTAATCACGATTATACATTTACCACGGACCTCCGAATGACTTAGGATGAGTAGATAGAGGGAGGGCAGTCAGACAGCTAGGGTCAGACGGTCGAACAGTCAGGCAATCAGTCGGGAAGTCGTTAAGTGATCAGTGGTTCAGATAGTAACGCCAGCAGTTCAGACTGGGCTTTCTGTTTTAGTTTGACATGTCTAGTGTTAAGCAGACACTAGGTGTTCATCTGGAGAAGTTTAGAATAGAAGTTCTTGTAGTTGTTTGCAAAATCGTAGCTATCTCATCACCGTCAGCATAACTAAGCAATCGTGTGCAATTGAACTGTGTATTCGAGAAGAGACATTCACAGAGAATGCCAATAAAGTATTTCTACAGACAGAATTTCAATGTGATAGCACAGTGCGGTCTGGGATGGCGCCGGTGAATAACTCGGGTCTCTCTGACGCGATCTTTTTGTGCGCTAAGAAATTCCGGAGATTAACATGAGATGTCTGAAACCTGGGGTCGTACAAAAAATACAAAGAATTGTCGCAGAGACCAAGGCACACTTACATTATCCCGTGATGGATCACTACTGTCGGAGAATTGTATACCATACGCAATAAAACAGAGGGTGGCTCCAAGCCATAAAAGCAGAGAAAAGCCTCCGAACATTGTCTTCATAAACTTTATGATCTGTGGAGTTTCTTTTGGCGGTGTTAAAGAGTTCGGGCCGTTCTTAATAAAACGACTTAGAGCCTCCGCAGATGTTAAGCCCTATACAAACAAGACAAAACAAGACCTTTAAACAAATCCAATGAGATTCTTCAAATTAAAAACAAACAAAGCAAACAAAAACAAAAAACTCTACTTTCAGTGCAGCGTCTCAGAGATTCCGTAAGCAATCAACACAGGCCAGCGAGGGTCAAACTAATTCAATTCGAGCTAAAAATGAAAGTGTCTTCTAACTTCATGCCACGTGAATAAAACTCAAAATTTCTTAGTAATATAGTCTTACGCAAAAATTAAGATATTTCAGTAAAACTTTAGTCATATGTGAAATATTTGCAGTAGGCCCTAATCGTATTCTACGCATAGCCTACTGCAAGGTGTTCACCTCAGTAGGCCTACATCGGATATTGATTTGTATCGTAACTACAATCGTCTTCCGTTAACAGAACTACGCAAATTTCAAGTAGGCCTATTATGTGTTGTTCATGGTCGTAGGCCTACAATTTGGATATTTTACTTGTATTCCATGACTATTTAAACTCAACGCCGATGTTCATTCCCATTATACAGGGAACATTGACAAAACATTTATACCTAATTTTTCATCTATTAAAAGACTGAAGACAACTCGTTACTGTGGGGCCAAATGGTGGCATGAACTTCGAAGTCATAATTATTAGAAACCTAACTTCAATTCGAAGACTTAAAATCATGTTGAAATTGTATTTGCTTGATTCCCTGAGTATGTAGACAGTGCCTGGATGTAGGTTGCAATTAGTAAAAAGATCATGAGACTGGTTTGGTTTTTTAGCAATGGCGATTGTTAGTGCTACATATGATTGCTATTAGTAAGTGTTGTGTGTAGGTGTCAGATGTTGTGTTGTTATGAGCATATGATTTGATTTGGGCGACCGGCGAGATGAGTCACCGGCAGCCTCCCACTGTATTAGTAGGCCTATGTTTTGATATTGCGAGACTGCTTTATTTGGTGGCGAATTACTTACTTACTTACATATTTCATCTATATATATGTGTGTGTGTGTGTGTGTGTGTGTGTGTGTGTGTGTGTGTGTGTGTGTGTGTGTGTGTGTGTGTGTGTGTGTGTGTGTGTGTGTGTGTGTGTGTGTGTGTGTGTGTGTGTGTGTGTGTGTGTGTGTGTGTGTGTGTGTGTGTGTGTGTGTGTGTGTGTTTTAACTGTTAAATACCAACAAATCGGTTGGCCATAATTAGCCAATTAATCTATTTACTTATTATTGATGAAATGGTTAAGCTACTTAGTTATAGTAACAGAGTGGTTACTATAATATCGTGTCTATACTTAGCCTACTTAGCTAATTGCTACTTTTTAGGAAGGCGATTGCAAATTCTTTAGGACAGTGCTTTGCTTAAAAGTTAGGCCGATATTTCTAATTCGTTACAAAGCTATTAGCAGTGTTTAACAAAGCGGTCATTTGTATAATAAAGTATTTAGGTTACGGCTCAACATTGATACTGTCATAATTGTGTTCATTTATTACTGATTATTATGAAAAGTGGTTTACGAGAGTCTTACCACAGTCAAATCAGTCTTAAGACGAGCGACGAGTTCCTCCATTGGGATTTTATGTTCGTCCTAAAAATTAAAATTAATATCTTTCTTCCAGATTGCTTAACAGTCGGCTTTAACAGGAAATATCGGTGTTTGAAGCATATCTAGGTCTGCTATTTCTAACGCGAATAGGCCTTTCAAAACATTGCAGCACAAAATTTTAAGAGTGCAGGTGATGTCATCAGTTAGGCCTATAGGCTAGATGTAGGCCAATGTAGGCTAAAGTGCCCATGAAGCGTGCATCAGTGAGTGGGCTCTTACTTCTAACGTTCATAATCGTAATCATATATTGCAGGGCACCTACAGCCTATTCTAGAGCGCTGCGTCGTATCAGAGGGTTGTCCAGAGATCGATGTCCAGTGGAAGTCCGAGTCTGGTTGCCAGAGAGAGGAGGCAAAGTGGGTGCTATGGCGGTTTTCGTTGAGGACGAGAAAGCTTCGAAGGCATAGGATCGGATAGATTAGGGTAGAAATTCTCGAAGAGGTGTTCAACAAAATTTACACACAAACTTCTTCAAAGCCACAAACTTTGATGAATAATTGTTATTTTATACCATTAATGTTACGAATAAGTGTGTCAATTTTGCTAAATCCAGATATCTATTTTCCGGCAATAGATCATAATTCTTTATTTCATATTACACATTTTTGATTTTTTACTAGAAATATTTGTTGGCAATGTATTTGTTATTTTTGTAACATTATTTTGGTAACATACCATTTCCTTGTCTTGCTTTAATTCGTTTAAACTTTTGGTTTTCTTCATTCCTCGTGATGCCTAAAAAGTAAATTAACAATTCTGCGTCTAGTTTAAACATATAGCGCAGCAGTGTTTGATAATCTTCAAACCCATATCTCGGCATTTAAATCTTAAATTATTTTTTCCATTTGTTCACGGATAGCAAAGTCTATTGTTCCTTCGTTGTAGGCTTAGTTAATGTTAGCCTATTTTTGTATATAAAAGCAAGGCCGTAGCTAGGGGAGTGTTTTTGGTGTTTAAACACCCCACGAAATTAAATAGTGTAAAAATGAAATAATACATTTACTAACTACAAACCCCTTGGTCGGTTTACTCGGTTGCATGGCGACTTGCTTAAGGACGAGGAAACACCCCCCCAAACAGAAAACACCCCCGAAAAAAAATCCTGGCTACAGCCCTGTATAAAAGTGCGGTTAAATACACTGAAATTGCTGAATTTTCTAAAGATAACAAGATATAACAATGGTCTCAAGTGGTTCAGAAGACGTGTAATCTGAATTGGAATCACAGAGGGCAGCCTGGAACGCTTAACGGCCCACTCCTCCTCGCTTCTTCTTAAAAGCTGTGATATTGTCCACAATACTATCCTCCAAACCATTCCACAGGTCTACAACTCTAGCACTGAAGAATTTCTGCCCTAATGTTGCTTTCGGCTTCTTAAATAATTTATGCATAGACTAAGTCCTCGACTCGCCTTGCTTGGTGCTAATTCAAAGAACCGCTCCCACTGCACTGCTTCCTTAGAAATTTTACTAATTTTTTGCAGACTTGATTAAGAAATTTAGACTTACCATTTTTGACTATGTGTTGTAGCCGTAGAGAAGAAAGTCCTCTAATCTGTGTTTCCCAGTTGAAAACTGCTTATATTCTGACCCGATTGCCGTTAAATACCGGTTCTGCTTCCACTTTTCCGCTAACTGGTGTTAGTCTAGAACAAAAACTGTTCAAAAGTTGCGAAACCCGTTGGCATCAGTGAACCATGACAGCACAACACCACTTGGGCGGATGCTGATCTCTTTTCTTATTCATTATGAATCACACATTTATTTATAACATTACTGGCTCGGTTAACTACATCGGTTAGAGGCTTAGAGCGCATACGTCCCATCATCCCATGCACCTACTGGACCGGTTCAGACACCGATTGTGGCTTATTTCAGAGATTTCAATCTCTGGCTATTGCACAGTCCGTACACGGGTAGCCTACCAAAATGGCGCGGACCCAAATAAACAGGCAGCTATGGTGAAGGATCTCACCCGATCAATTTATAATTAAAAAATTAGCAGGGTCTAGACCATAAGGTCTACAGTCGCTATAGGAAGACGGATGTGTGCACGCATGTTTGTTTGTTCGTATGTGTGTATGTATGCATGTATCAGACACTTGTATAACGCCCTTTAAGTACACAAGGCTTTGTGCGTATTTGCTTTTAACAATTTGTGTTGTTTCTTAGACGAAGCGCTAGTCCTACAATACGACACTCACTGCAGTTAGGCCCGATACTGCTAAATGACTTCAGTGGGCCTAGCTAAATAAATGAATAACTGAATTAATATAAACGAACAAAAATGTTATCAAGCGTGTCATTGTGTGCGTAAGTGTATATTTAGGCCTATGTAAAAGAAAACAAGCGTAACGCTCCTCTCATATGGCTGCAATGACGTCATAATGCCAATTACGTCAGAAGCTGGACGGTTACTGCGTTCAAAGTAAATTTCAATATACCGCAAGCGGCTACTCTTTAAAACTAACGGTTTAAACCGCGCTTAAAATAATTTATTCGCTAAAACGCTGGGAAAGAGCTTAACGGGTTTTAAAGGCCAGAAACATAACGACGTTAACTGAAAACCTACCCAAAACGGCATTCGCGAATTGATTTGTTTTCAAATTTCTTTCATATGGGTCCTTTCTAATGCCTACAGACACGACGGCAACTTTCGTCGTTGAAGCCTAAAGGGTTGATCAACTATAATAAGTGGCCTACAATTATTATTATCAATGCAAGAAAGGCTTTAATCAGGTCTAAATATAAATTTCTTAATGCTTTGTTAGAGTTGATTAAACTTCAGATAAATTTTATGCGTGCATTAGTATTTATTAATTTTATGCATATACATGCAAATTTTATGCACAAGGGTAATTCCGGTTGGTGTTTGGTGATCAGCAGAGGCTCTTGAAAAAACTTCAGAGCGTGCTGAACGCAGCAGCCAGGTTCATACCTGACGCATGGAAATTCGATCACACTAGACCAGTACATGTAGGCCTACACAAACATCTGCACCGGTCACCAAAGCCAATATGTAAGAAGATCGTTTTCTAAGTTGGCTACGCTGGTTTATAGACCTAAGTTTCTGCACGGAATAACACCTCCATACCTGGCAGATGATGAATCCGTGTTGGCATCAGCGCTGTTGTGAAGGTCTCGACTGTTCTGAAGCGAATTGCGATAGTGTATGGAGGGGGACAGCCAAGCGCGGGTCGAGGGTAAGGACGTTCGCGTATCGTATCTGTATGAAATGCTCAGTTGAGCCCGGGATTCCGAGATATCGCTCGAGAGCTTTCTAATTATGACGAAGAAACATTTGTTACGTCATCTTATTAATTAAGCGCAGTTTGTAAAGCGCATGATTACGTAACGAAATGCGGTGCAAATAGTTCTAAGCCTACAATCCCCTACATATCTTGCGGTGTACAAATCGACTTTTGATGATGATGATGACGAAAACAGTCCCAAAAACCTATTTTGGGGCCTCTGCTCTAGGCTCTGGGTTAAGGTCACAGAGCCCGGAAGTGCATGCGTGGTTGCAAACAATCAAGGCTTGGCTCTCAAGACGTGCATGAGCAGCTTTTAGCTGAAATCACTACTATGCAATCTATGCCTAATATTAAGCGGCTTAATGAAGTTTTTGGTGCTAAAACGTTATCATATTAAGACAAATAATTATGTTAGTGCATGTGTAAGCTTTTATTATTGTGCCTTAACCTTTTAGTGGAAATCATGTATTTGCAGCTTTGCAGTTAGCCTACACTATGGCCTGTGCACATCGTTACGCAGTTTGATAAATTTTATTCCTAGTGTCTTGCACCTCATAATTTGCTATTGTAAGCTTAAACTAACTGGACTAGGCTTTTCATGCTTTACTCGTGCCGATATTTTCAACAGAAAACTTCATGAGCGAAGTGCGATTTTGAAGCTATGTGGCAACTTTACTCATCGAGTGTAAGCAATTGTGTTAATAGTATTAGGACAATCAGTAAGTATAGAATGAATACGAGACAAGTGTGCTCAGTGCAATGTTCGGTAAAATGGTTTAAATAAAATAAATTACTATTCCTATATTTAGTGAAAATGTAATAATTTGGTGGTAATATGCGACTGCGCTGTAACCTGCTGACTCATTGGCTGAGCTTCCTGTCAAATCGAACACTATTATTTTCATGTCATGTCCAGGGCTGTAGTCGAGGGTATACGCGGGTATACAGCGTATACTCACCTCTAGCGAAATTTGAGAGCGTATACTCAGCGCTCTAGACGAGGGTATACGCGGGTATACAGCGTATACTTACCTCTGTAGAGACCTGAGTAATGAAATTTTGAGGAAAAAGAGAGGTTTTGACAGGTTTTTAGGGCGAAAGACTAAAAAAAAGGTCATCAACTTTTTCAGAGACGAAATCCTAAAAAAGTCAGAAAATTTTAAGGGAATTTGTGAAAAGTCTGAAATTTTTCTTAGACGAATTCCTAAAAAAAGGTCTTCAATTTTTTTTACGCCGCTGGTCACCGGTAGCGTATACTCACCTCAAATTTTACCACTACAGCCCTGGTCATGTCATGTCATGTCGCCGTCGTCGCTTTGCGATGGTAGGCTACATGAATGGGTCAACATTGTCCAGCATTTCCTATCTCGTACTGCAGCCATTAGTCTGGTTCCAGATAGTCCAATCCATTTTATAATGTTGTCAATCCAGGATATTCTTGGTCTGCCGCGGTTGCGAATCCCTTCTACAAGGCCTGTCATCAAAGTGCCTTCGATGTTGTCATTCGGCTGCCGCATGATCAGGCCCGGCTCAAGACATTTGGCGGCCCTAGGCAAACCGGCGGCCCTAGGCAAACCGGCGGCCCTGAGCAGACCGTCCGAAATTTTTAGATTTTCGTCATGATAATTTCGATTTCTTCATGGTAATTTCGATTTCGTCCATCTTTTTTGGAATTTCGTCTTTAAAAAAAGTTTTTTTTTAGTCATTCGCCTCACAAATGAATGTCGTTACCTTTTATTAGCAATTCACGGTAAATAATTTTTGAAAAATCCACAATTGGCGGCCCCTAAAAATCGGCGGCCCTAGGCGGCTGCCTAGTTTGCCTATAGGACGAACCGGGCCTGCGCATGATGTGTCCAAAGTACCTTAGCTTGCGGGTTCGGACGTGGTTCAGCAGTTCGCTTTTGGTCCTCGCCAGCTTGTATATTTGTTCGGTGGTCAACCTTTTTGTCCCGGGAATTCTTAGCAACTTTCTGACGCATTTGTTTTCGAATGCTTGGATGCGTTTCTCTTCTTCTTTCTTTAGCGTCCAAGCCTCACATCCGTATGTTGCTGTTGGCCATGCCAATGCCTTCATCATCCGTAATTTGGTGTCATTATGTATTGACTTGTTCTTCCAAATTTTCGTCAGTTTAACCATGACTGCCATTCCCATGGCCAGTCTTGATTTAACATCGTCCTTGCAGTTCGCCTCTGCAGTTACTTTGCTCCCCAAGTACACAAAGGATTTTACTTGCTCCAGTCCTCCGGTGTCCACTTTTATTTTCATAGCCCAAGTAAAACTGCGCAACGAACAAATGCAGGGAGAAGACAATTTATCAATATATCTGGACATAGTGGGCCTAATATTACAGATATTACAGATAGATAGATAGATAGATGGATGGATGGATGGATGGATGGATGGATGGATGGATGGATAGATAGATAGATAGATAGATAGATAGATAGATAGATAGATAGATAGATAGATAGATAGATAGATAGATAGATAGATAGATAGATAGATAGATAGAGAACTAAGCATTAGCTCTGAACGTGGCATGGCCTACATATAAACCTCATGGAAACGAAATATTATGCCAATTTTTTACCCTACTGGCCTACTAGATGCGACCTACCTAGTAATTGGCGAGCCGATTTATTAAGCTAACTCAGGCAATGGACACAACTCGCAGCAATAAAATGATTCCACCGTCAAGGTGCAGCAGCGCGAATAACTTCTGCCAAACGAAGACGCTAAATCGACTTCAGTGAGTCACAGCCCACATGCAATGCCCTCGAATCCGTAATGTTACGATTGGTCTGACGATGAGTCGCCCGAGGCAGACGGCGATGGGTGGGTGCATGGATGGCTACCGATTGTACAAGAAGATTACTGTTTTCCTTCCACTCCTGTGATTATAGGAGAGGAAGGAAAACAAATAGGACTATTGAAACAATCCCGAACCGAAACAACAAGTCTTCGATCTTAAAATAATGGAGAATCAAGTCGATGGTTTTCTGCGACTTTCATGTTCACACAGCGCGTCTTCAACCATGCAGTGGCCAAACTTACAATTTCCTGCACGGCTCCAATTAGGCCTAGGCCTATACAAATAAACCTTCTGGGACCTGTTCCCCGCCTCATTATCAGGCTCTGAGCGGCCTGTTTCTTGAAATTTGGACCCTCAATCTACATTTGTGGGCCATAATTTAAAAATGCGAACTTCCACGGTCCAGCATGGAAGTTTTGCTGTTGCAGCCCTATCCTTCTGGGATAAATTTGTAACATGAAGTCCTCAGCCGCTCTTTGCCTCTTTTCCGTAATAGCATTCTGTTCAATCGGGGTTTCATTGTTTGGATCGGAAACGCATTAAGCTTAGGGGTCATCCATAAAGGACGTCCGCAGTGAGGGGGAGGGAGGGGTCATCGAAATGCGGACAAATGCGGACAAGGGGAGGGAGGGTTATGACCAGTGCGGACGTCTGCATCTAAACTTTTAAATTTGATAGTTTTTAAACACCACCTTGTTTCAGCCTTACCCGAAAGATGAAAAGGTCAGTGAAGTGATTGCTTAAAACTTCATGCATGGTATAACCTTTACTGCGACTTTAAAGAGGCTTTTATTACTCCACATCCTGCGATATGAAACCTGAACTGTCACTTAAACGTGCACAGGAACTGTGGAATAATTGTAAAAATACTGACGACGACATTAAAAATTGGCCTAGGCGTGCGGACGTCCGCAAAGGGGAGGGAGGGAGGGTAAGGTCAAATGCGGACAAAGGGAGGGAGGGGTCCAAAGTGGGTCATATTTTGCGGACGTCCTTTATGGACGACCCCTTACTTATTAAATTTTCAACATTTTTTTTCCTAATCTTGCGTAAATAATTACAATGCCTACGTAATTCTTGAGCATATATTTACAGAACATCGGGTTCGTGAATAACGCACCGTCCTATAGGCTAATGGTTGTAACAAATTTCAGTAAGGTAAGAGCAGAATTTCTTAAAATCAAACGCATGAAGCAAATAAGAACGAAATTATTTTAAAGTGAAGTATTTGTCTAAACGAATTCTCAATGCACATCTCAAACAGAATAAGTATTTGAACACAGTTCTTTGAAATTACAGGCAATAGTAACTAAGGTATAGGGCCTACGACAATTACATGAAACATCAAAGCTATTTAATATTAACTGTCATTTCGTCAACATACTTTGGCGTGATTTATTCTTCTGTGAAACGGAAGATAGTTAAAATACCATGGAGACCAGTAACTACCTCATTTCTATCCCTATTGTAGTGCAATTCACGCGTCCAATGTTGGTTCCCACCCAGCAGCGAAAAATCAAATTCCAGGGGATTAAATTCAGAATCTAAAAGCTCGAGTCTGCTGCGCCGATCGGATAGCAACACGTGTCCATAAATGTCTGCATAGCAAACACGCGTAGACGCGCAAAGTGACGATTGATATTGGCGTAGAATAGTGCCATCCATATCGATCTCCGTTAATTTTGTTTGCTTTCGATAATTACTTGAGACCAAGAGAAGGTTTCCATTCGAGTTTGGAATAATGGCGTCGAAAGACGACAAATCTGAGGACAAGCTGATTTCACGCTGCAAGGAACCATTCGCATTGTATGTGCTTATGACGGGAAATGATTCGCTCCTTGGGCATCTTAACCACCTTGAAAGGATTAAGCTACCATTGAAAGTTACGGAAAGAGTAGGATTTGGCAGCCACATGTCACTAATCAATGTTGAAATTTGAAACTGGTGCTTATCATCTCTCGCGATGCGCAAGATTGAAACGTGACAATATAGTTTTTTGTTTAATATATACAAGCAGTTTGACACGCTGCAAGCTGCTATGCTCTTCGGCCTTATTTCTGGTAGTGGGATGGCCTCTTTCGCCACTATCGTATTGTTGCGGTCGTAAATAAGAATTCTCTGTTGCTGGAGTAAAAATACTTCATCTTTCATTGTAGTTATTTTGGAGACCGAGTACCACCAGTGCGGAGACTGACGCAATATTTCCATCCGAATCGTCTTCAGAGCTAAACAATATTTTTACTCTGTCACACAAATTGCGCAACATAATGACAAGTGTTAAACATATTTTCTAAAAAAGCGAAAGATCCTTAAAATATATATACATGCATACATATTATGTGGAAAAACTATTTAGGGGCCATCCATATATTACGTACGCAAAAAATCATATTTTCACAACCCCTCCCCCTGTTGCACCTCATACATTTTGTGGACCCCCATGCGTACGTACAACTAAGCTTCTCTGACCCACTCCCCGTTATAAAAGTTAATTGGCTAAAGTCATCTATAAGACATTTATTTTACCGTAGGCTACTATTTATTTATTTTTTTATTTGTTAACTGTAATATGAAGAAATAAAATACTAACAACACTAACACTTACATTTAAAAAGTTTTAATACTACATAAAATTGATAAAGCAGGAATATAGTCAGTAGACGTCATAATTAGAAATTTATTTTGCATACGTACACATTTTGTCGAGACCCCTCCCCGCCATACGCACCCGTACGCAAAATCGCCTAAATCTGATCACCCCTCATTGCGTACGTAATATATGGATGGCCCCTTATAAACTGGACTGTCCGTATTTAACTTGTACTTCAAGTGTGAAGTACAATATACATTTGACACTGAAACTTGCACACTGAATTAATGGATGCCGTGAGTACATTAGCTTTCTTCGTCGAACATAATTATTACGAGGAAATTAATAACTGGGGTTGTTCAAATCAGGTTGACTCTGGTTGAGCAACATCTGTGCACTGCTAAATAATACCACTTTGCAGAAATCTAATGCCCGACTGCATTAATCGCACACAAAATTAAAAGACCGCCGTTTACAGTTATGAGTAATATTCCAGATAACTTCAGTCTTGTTGTCCTCGAGACCAAGGTCTTGGTCTCGAGTGCACTCGAGTTCGTTTTTAAAAGTCTTGGTCTTGAGGTTCAAGGTCTTGGTCTTGGTCTTGAGGTTCAAGGTCTTGGTCTTGGTCTTGAGGTTCAAAGTCTTGGTCTTGGTCTCGCAAGACCAAGACCAAGACCGGCTGTTAATATGAACAGTCATTTAACAGAACTCAAGAATTCTGTATCAAGCCTGCTTGCATCATACGACCAATATCTATGGATGGATACAAGTCTTGTTGGTCAGGAAAACCCATTGGCAGCAGCAACAGTTATTCTGTATCAGACGGTATGATAAACCATGGGAAGATTTCAAAAGGACTCACTATCTGTACATTTACATCTTGAAAAGCTACTCTGTGTGTGTCAGCGACTTCAGCACCTGTAGAAAGTATTTTTTCACATGGCGGAATTTTTATGAGGCCCACCAGGCACGTCTTGGTCAGAAAATTATGAGCGAATTGGTTTTCATAAAATACAAAAGGCATTTGGTATAAGAGTTTGCATGAAGGACCTTTGAATACAAATTCGGATTTCTCTGCAGTTTGCATTTAAAGTTAATTTGCTTGAATAAAATAAAAGACTCATGTTTTCATTAAAATAGCGAATATTCCGACTTGACAATTTTTAGAAGTCTTGACCTGATTTCGATTTTTTGGGTCTTGGTCTTGGTCTTGAGGTTCAAGGTCTTGGTCTCGAGGTTCAAGGTCTTGGTCTTGGTCTTGAGGTTCAAGGTCTTGGTCTTGGTCTCGAGGTTCAAGGTCTTGGTCTTGAGGTTTAAGGTCTTGACAACAAGACTGGATAACTTACCGCACAAATTGCATTGAAACTGAGACTGGTGGCGGTGTCGGTGGTTCTTGAGGTGTAAATGGTCGTGGTAGGCCTAGTGTTAGCGGTGGTGGTTTGTAGTTGTGGGTTGTGGTGGTGGTTTGTTGTGCTAGGTTTGGTGTTGGCGGCTGCGATGAAGCAGTAACACTTTATTGTAGATCTAGTGATAAACCCTTTAAAGCTAAAGTGTGTCTAGCGTTTAAAAATATGTTATGTGTGTGTTCAGATATGCGCGCAGAAACTTTGGGAAAGCACGTAATTTGTGGGGGGTACGAGGGGTACCCGTACCCCCACTTTTTTGACTGGGGGTACTGTACCCCCCACTTTTTAAACAATGTCAATCAATATTTTTATTATTGTGCCTTCCCAGAGAATGAAGTCTCCGCCAAAAGTGCGAAAGTACTTAGATACATAGGTAAGCCGAGAGCCAAAATTAATGAAAATACTGACAGGGAATATGTTCAAAATGGCCAACATGCGAAAAGCGAAAGTGGAGAAGAAATTGGTACCCCCATTTTTTGACCAAAGTATCGGTACCCCCCACTTTTTAGACTAAAGTTACGCCCCTGATGGACGCAATATATCAGCCTAATTTCTGAATACAGATGACGTGTGGGCAAGTTGAATTCTCGTGAGATAAAGAATTAGAGGCGTACGCGTTGCCCGTAATTCTACTTTGAGGTCCTCGTTTATCGCATTCATCAAATTAAGCGACTTTGTATCTTTAATTAACCAACCAGTACCTTCTAGAGTCCTGTGGAGTTCATTTCGGAAGAAGTTGGTCCCAAAGATGTCGCTCCATTGGGAACAGACAGTTCTGAGTCTACTTATCACAAGATCTGCCTTTTCCTTCCACACACTTTTGTCCAGCGTCATACTTTTCACTTCCAAAACTACGGCTTTAATGAGGATTATCTCAGTTAGCTCGTACGGTAGATCTTGTAGCTACAAGCAAAAGTTAAACGATATAAAATCTGTTTAAACACTTCATTAGAACTCCTCAGCATAAAATGAACTAAATGGAAGGATCTTCTAGATGTGTAAACTGCACAGGAAAAATAGAGGAAGTTTTCGAGTATCAACTTACGTTGACAGGCTAAGGTCACATAAAGCGTGAAGACGAAATAGACTCAGCATCACAGAACATCCTTTTTACTTCACAGTTGAGGATGGTTAAGTGGCGTATCCAGAAGTCAATAAGGGGACAGTAGGGGAGAGCTGCCATAAATGGACCACTTAAGGGAAACTGAGGTTTGCTGAATGAATGCTCCCGAATTTCTAAAAGAAATTATGCCATATGATGGGCTGATTTGTCAAGTATCGTATCGTATCGTATCTAGTAATTTATAAGGCGCCTCTCGCAGTATAAACTATTCAGAGGCGCCCTCAGTGCATGAGCCCCGTGGAAACAGAAACGTCTTGAGCAAGCGAGTAGATGCAGGGGAGATTCCCATCATGAGTTTAGTTCGAAGTCGAGATGGAAGACCATTCCAGGCAGAAGGACCTGTTACAGCAAAAGCTCGACGTTGGGCCAGAGTGGTCCTAGTACGAGGGACAAAGAGATCAAGTCGGCCAGTAGAGCGCAAAGGACGAGCACAAGTTGCAGAGAGAGGTTGCCGCATAAGGTCAGAGAGGTATTTAGGGGCAAGCCGCAGCTGGGACTTGGAAACCAGAAGGAGGATCATATACTGGATACGCGAAGTAATTGGGAGCCAGTGTAAGACTTCAATCATATATGTGGAGATGTGAGCAAAGCGAGGAAGACGTGCTATGAGCCTAGCAGCATCATTTAAGACTGACTGGAGGGGGGAGAGCCGTAGCATGGGGAGACCGAGGAGGAGAGTTACAGTAGGGAACACAATGGATTGTTTTTGCGAAGCCGGAAGGTGGCCCTCAGTAAGCGATCTGTTGAATAAGTAGACAAGAAACGGGGCAAAAACCTCTAAAACGTTAGCTATAATGAAAGGGGGAAGTGGGTCGAGTTCACATGATTTAAGGTTAGATGATTTAATTACACGGCAGAGTTCAGTTACAGATATCGGGCGGAACCCATCAAAACTGGATTCCGTTCGAGAATATTGAGGAGGAAGAGCATCAGCAGTTGATGTACGTAGCTTGTCAATCTTCTGCGTCAGCAGTTGAAGAAAGTCATCTGCAGAAAAGGCCGGAGCGCTTGGCGAGCGAGGAGCGCGTCCCAGCAAACCAGAAATCGTTGACCAGAGTCTTTTAGGGTTGTCTTTGTGCTTGAAGACTAGGCTCTCCCAGTAGTCGGATTCCTTGTGATGGTAGAGGCGGTGTAGAGACCGTAGTTGGGCTATCCACTCGCAGTGATCTGCAGGGTCACGAGAGCGGCGGTAGCGTCTTTCTGCACAGCGAGCACGACGTCGAGTTTGTCGACATTCAGCATCAAACCATACAGCAATTATTGGTCTGTGACGGGAGCGAATTTTCCGTAGCGGTAGCATCTTGTTTAGAAGCTCGGTCATTGCAGAGGTGTAGAGGTCAAAGAGGTCTTCAAGGGAGAGCGCATCAAGAAGAGAAGGTTCCGATGAAAGCTTTGAGTCATAAATGGCTTTTTTAAATGCGTCGTAGTCGAGAGACTTCCATCCACGTACCATACGGATCGTGTGTAGAGGGAGTGAGTGAGGCGACGGAAGAACGAAGTCAACGAGTGAATGGTCAGAAACGGTTGGAGGATGTACATGGAGATCGTGTATGGTGGTGTCATCAGCGGTGAGAATTAGGTCGAGAATTCCTCCACAGAGTGGTTTCCTAGACATGTTGGAGGAGGCTAAATTGCTTTAGTAGGTCCAGAAAGTGTGTGGTGGTGGAATTGTCAAGGTCCTCGAGATGGATGTTAAAATCACCAAGGATAACTAATTGACTGTTTCGGGTAACAAGACTTTCCAGAACTGAAGAGAATTCTTCGAAGAATTTCGTCGTAATGGGGGCTGAGCCGGGGCGGTAAACAGTAAGGAGTGTTGTAGGACCAAACGATGACGGGAAACTGAGGCAGGGCGCTTCAAATGTAGTAATTTCCATGTCAAGTCGGATCGTTGAGGCACGAAGAGAAGAAGTATGTTGTTAATGAGCAAGGGGCAGATAGTATTCATGCATTTATGAAAAATACCTAAAACAACTTGAGCTCTAATAGGTCCAATCAAGGCAACCTGTTTCCTTAAATGGACCACATGGTGTCCTTGATTGGACCAGTTGCCCTGAATGGGACATATTATTTTAAAGACGTTTTTTACAGATAATTTGCAAAAAAGCACATTTAAAACGTTTAAAAGCACTTATTGTCTAAAAACATACAATAAAAAGTCTCTAGCTAACTGTCAAAATACTGTGAAAGTGGTAGAAATCAACTTAACATATGACTAACATTACCACTGCCAGTAAACTAATTAGGTGTACATTGTCAGAATCACTAATTAGATAGACAGCACATAGTTAACTATAGACTGGTTAATACGACTAAATGATTAGTTAGGTCGTTTTTAATGCTTCGTTACTACTATTTAAGTCTAGCACTTAACACTTAATAGGGGCCTACTTAGAGGAATTACACACAGTTCGCACAGAGGATCACAACATCATCAAGCAGTCCCCGCATTTTCTTTTACTCATGGATATCTACACAGGGGCTTATGCAACAGAAAGAAAATGTTGTTCGACATAATACAAGCCAATGGAACTAATTATAACTTAAAGAAGCACTTGAAGCACAGTATAACATTGAAAGTGTCGGTGTCCTTAAATGGACCACGCCCAAAATTATCGGTCCAATTAAGAACACTAAATGTGGTCCATTTCAGGCAACACGGACTACTTCTACTTACACTGCGACAGTTCAACATGCGTCAGTCTCAGCCTAAAATAACTTATTGTCGCTCAAACATGGAACCTGGCTGTAATAAAAACAAACATGATTGCATTTTTAAAAGCTGATCTAACGTGTATATCCCCGTTTTCAGGTACGACTAAAATTAGATCAGAACTACATGAAATAGAGTTTTAACCGCAATTTAATAAATGTTTAGTATTCCGCAAAACTGCCTACATCGACACGATCAATATTCAACTGCGCAAGAATACAACAGTTGAAAACGAGGTTAAATGGGTATCTAGGGTGTAAATCGGCTGTGGCCCAATTAAGGCAACGGTCCATTTGGGGTAACTCTCCCCTAGTAGGCCTAAACAGGCCGCACCTATCTAGCCAACTCCATTTTGCTTCGAATTAGGCTAGTAAGCAAAACATAAAAGGTTCCTCTTTTTGCGATAGGCTAACGGTATTTTATTAGTCATCAAGATTCATTCCAATTATTTACTTTTTTAGACCAATTTCGACTAGATTCATTCGAAGATTGCATTGCTTAGTGTCAAAGTACCTACAGATTTTTCATTCAGTACTGAGAGCCGCAATAGCAGAATCACATAACGAACGCAACATAAACTATGAAACAACAAGGGATCGTTAACACATCGCTGACACGTCTGTAGACTGTATACTATGTAGGCCTATAGTCGACTTTGAGATTGAGACATTTATTGGTAAAGTGCTGTCTTTGTGTAAAGTCTACATTCTTTAAAGTGCTAGTGAAACTGTCTGACTCGCATAGGATAGAAAATATCGTTCTATAAACAACACTATTCAAGCAATTCACAAAGTTTGGGTTACAAGAATATTTTATGACTTGCATTTTAAGACAATATTGGGCTACCTTACCGTTGTGTCACCGAACGACGTGAGTTTTGCACGTTTAGCATTGTCATCTTGTTGGAAATCCGCTGCAAGAAAAATAAATGCAATTATTCTTTAAACAATTCTTGCATAGAATTCTATACCACAATCGGGACAAGTAATTGTATGGTAGTATTATGAGGCCTTAGTATAACCATGCAGAGCTGATCGTCTCGTGTAGGCCTACCCGAGTCTACGTTACAGTCGTTACTGAATTATATATAATTATATAAACATATTGAAACTGTGCTATAAAATTGGACACGTAGTTCTGACAAGCATTAACACGCGTTCAGAAAAAGTGAGTGCTGAATGAGTCATTGAAACGAGAAAAAACAGTATAAAGCGTACTAATAAATCCTGCCTTGTATTAACTTACAATATGAGCCTTCATTTGTTTTGTCGTCATTGCCAGATTCCGGTGATGTTCGTTTCTTCGACATGTGTTAAGGACAGTGTTATGATCTGCTGAAGAACACAATCAACATCAATATTGCAAGAAATACCAATCGATTGTCGGTATTTGCTAAGAAATCTAACTAGAATAGCAAACAAATTTGATTGCAAACGTCAACCGTCTGACAAAAATTTTAATGGACGCTTCTACAGGAACGAGGCTTAAAAACAAATTATGACGTTTGAAACTGCGACGTCAACAGTCGGCCAGGTCCAACCATTGAGGTATATTATAAACTTATATTATATCTCATTGGGTCCGATATTTTGTATTAAGTAAGCAAGTAGGTAAGCAAGTAAGTAAGTATATTCTTTATTATACCAATTAACGTATGATCGCACTTTAATGTACATGAATCTAAACAGTAGGCTATATAACATTCATAAATACTATCAGTGTTGGGTACTAGTTAATTAGTAAATACTGTTATTGAAATATTATTGAAATATTTATATAGTCATAGCTATTTAGTCATAGTAATAATATAATAATAATATTTATTCTTTAATTAAGCGCCTGCAAACGCACTGCGCTGTACATGTACATGTTATGCGATAAACCTTAACTACTAACAGAACAGACAGCCTGCAATACACGGCGTTTATTTATTTCAGTATTTAATAATAATAATAATTATTATTATTCTTTAATTAAGTGCCTGCAAACGCACTGCGCTGTACATGTACATGTTATGCGATAAATCTTAACTACTAACAGAACAGACAGCCCGCAATACACGGCGCAACTTGCAGCCTACAAAGCATGTCCGCCTATGGGACTCGATCTCTGTACCTCTCGCACTCTACGCCAGATGTTATCCAATGCGCTATCGGGCCCTCCCGATAATTTAAATAAGTTATGTAGAAGGACCTACTGAAATAGCATTTATTTAGTATGTAATTAGTCACAATATTTCTTAATAATTATAATAATAATAATAATAATAATAATAATAATAATAATAATAATAATAATAATAATAATAATAATAATAATAATAATAATAATAATAATAATTGGGAACGCCTAAAGGCCATAACGGCCTCACACGCCTCTGACTGGTTACATGCTCTACCGCTCACCGCATTCGGTCTCAGGCTGCAGGGTATGTTTAAAGGAAAATTTATCACTGCACATGGCGAGCGCCGGAACGCATAACAATCATAAATAGGCCCTAATAATGAATTGCAATTCATTTCCTGCACAAACATCGGTTAACAGCCTTTCATCACTGCACATTTTGTGTATCATTGCACGTTAAAACAATCCCTGTCAGGCTGAGCGACGAGGCCGTGCGCGTGGCGGTCGGCCTGCGGTTGGGCGCAGTCATATGCGAACCGCACACTTGCGCATGCGGCGCCCCCGTCTCAGCAAAGGGCTCGCACGGCCTCTCATGTTCGCTCGGTTTCGGTCGACAGGCCAGACACAGCGCCATCAACGACCTCGTTCACCGAAGTCTGAATAGAGCGGGTACGCCGGCCATCAAGGAGCCATCGGGATTGACCAGATCCGACGGAAAAAGACCAGACGGCCAGACTCTGATCCCTTGGAGTGGCGGACGCCCTCTGATATGGGACGCGACCGTGGTGGATACGGTGGCCGCATCATATCTCCCTGAGACGGCGGTCGCGGCCGGAGGAGCCGCGGAGAAAACAAGAAAACACAAAAAATATTCAGAACTCGAGACGAGATATTCCTTCGTACCTATCGCCGTTGAAACACTGGGTCCTACCAACGAAGAAGGCCTCACCTTCGTTTCCGAAATCGGCCGCCGATTGACGACAATCACTGGCGACGCCGCGAGACAGCCTTCCTCTTCCAGCGCGTTCCGGCTGAAAAAAAACACTGTGTAGAAGGACCTACTGAAATAGCATTTAATTAGTATGTAATTAGTCACTATATTTCTTACAAAGTAAATAGTAAACCACCAGTAGGTTTATATCTACAGAGAATAAATTTAAATTCCATCCAGTGCTCCAGTAGAGAGACTATTTAGTACTGAGCACTAATTCTCACCAAGAAAAGGTATCGTTCATCCGAAGAAACTTCTAAACAGTTGCTCTTTCTTAAAGTGAACCAGCACTACTAACTGATACAGTAGAAAATTGCAAGCTTTCTAAATAATTACCTGTACCTGGAAACTGAAACTCATAATAGCTAAATAGTTTTTAAATAGCCATGTGGTATTTGTAACAGTACACAGATATTTATTATTTTCAATACTTTTTAAATAGTTTCAGTACACAGATATTTATTATTTTCAATACTTTTTGAATAGTTTCCTATAGGTACTAGTTACTATTCTATTTAAGTAGTCACCCTGACTATTTATTTCAACACTGAATACTACTAATTGCTATTGCTATCCTTATACGGATCAAGAAACCCATCTCCTAATTACAGTCCTCGCCAGTCAGCTTACTGTGAAGGCAACTCAACTGAAACTGCTCCTGCCTTCATGCTGGACATTAATTATCTTCTCATCCATTGACAAAGGAAAGACGTGCCTCTCAGTATGCCTTGACCTTAGCGCTGCTTTCGACACTGTCGACCACCAGCTACTATTTGTCTAGACTCAGGAAAGCCTTTGGTGTCTTTGGTACTGGTAGCTTACTACCTCTTCAGCTGGTCTCAAAAAGTGAGCACTTGTACTTTCTGCACTTCTGGTGTCCCACAGGAATCTGTTCTTGGTCCCTTGTTATTTACAATCTCCACTTCACCAGTCAGCCGCATAGCCAATCACTTTGGAGTCCAGCTACAGCAGCACGCCGATGATACTCAGCTTTACATTTTTTCATTTTTAATACATATATATATATATATATATATATATATATATATATATATATATATATATAGGCCTGTATAATTATTATGTAGAACCTTTTAAATGGCTTGTATAGCAAATTCCATTTTGCCTGTGTAAATGCATTCATATAAAAATAATTTTAGTTTTTCACTTTAAATGCCTTGCTATTAAATAGTTAAAAGGCATACCGGTATACGTTTATCAAGTTTTGTGAGACCTTCTGGTGTAATTTTTTAACAAGGGCCTCCAAGATTTATCTAGCTTAGGGCTTCACCAAGTCTAAATCAGAGACACTCAGCAACTGCAATACATTACGAGCGTAATGTAATAAAGCTGTGATGCATGTACACTAACTTAACTATTGATGATTGCACTTAATTCTTCAATTCTTTCGGACCTAAACAACAGCCGCCTTAACAGCTCCTCTGACCCTGCTCTCTATGGCAACCGGACTTGTACCTTCATTTAACAATCCTGTGGACAACCCCTCTGACTTGATGCAGCGATCGTGAATTAGCCGGTGCCTGCACATAGGGAACCAGTTGCGCTTTATTTGGAGTTTACGATTACAATTACGATTAATAAATTGATCTGCATAATTTACTATTTGATTTTACTGTAACTATCTAATTAACGATCAGATAGGTTTATTTAACTAAACAGTTCCTGAACTGTTTGATAATTAAACTTATCTGAGTAGGTTACATTAATTTACTAAAAACTGCACCTGCTCAACTTTTTGCTGCTCAAACTTTTCTAAAATGTCAAATACTAAATGAATGTGTCATTAACCACAACAAATTTTCATTCAGGTCATAATGTTTTTAATTTGACAATCGAAAGTGCACATGTAACTGAAGAGATCAAAACTGTTTCTCGTAACAAAGATAGCCACAGATATACTGTCACAGGAAACCTACAATATGTATATATATTTATCACCTTCATTATAGATTTAAGAATCCTGTGCACCGATAATGCATTATTATTAGTATTACTTTATCATTATGTAGGCTAAACTTATGACAGGATGGGATAACTGTGGATGATGCATTATTAATGTTAAACTTATCACGTGAACTTATGAAACAGGATGGTAAACCTATATATGGATAATTCAGAATATTATTTTTCTAATTTTTACATTTACATTCTATAAATATTTATTATGTAACCTCATAACACACAATGGCAGTCGAGAAAATACAAACTGTGAGCGTTAAGTAAAGTTTCTGGCTCAGTGTAAAACACTTTGTGAAGTCACTCATTTCTTCAGATGATTATAATTCGCAACAACTTATTCAACTTTCTGAAAATAATGTTACAATATCCAAGGACAAATTTACATCATGTGCCAATAATTTTTATTGTGTCAACTTCATGAAGGCACAGCCAAAATTATGCTTGGAAACATCACTTTACATATGCTTATAATTTGTTACAACGTAATCAACTTCTGGCGATGATGCAGTAATGTTTTACAATAATCTCAAAATTTATTGTTATTTCAACTTCGTGAAGGCACAGCCAACATTACTAAAAATGAACAAGCTCTACAAAACACAACTCTAAGGGTTCACAGCAAACTATCTGACAAGTATTTGTTTGCGAAATCATTATACATTATAACCTGATTGCTAAAATACCCTCTTCGTTTCGATTTACTCTAAGTTCATTATTTCAAATTGCCTAAAATAATCTTCAATTCATTGCCTGATTCGCGTCAATTACCCTCAAAAGCTCTCCCCAACATAACATACCATGCAGCCACAATCAGTATACAACAAGGGGCTTCATAAAGTTACACTCAGTTCTGCACCATAAACACAGTTTGTTGTGTAAGATATCTTTATACCAAACACGGAAAACGATTTTTCTTCCAGTTTTTCCAGATAAATCAAACAGAAAAATGTAAAACTTGTGCAATGCCTGCCGCTCGTTATGTCCAGAAAGAACTATTCACAAAGCCATTACAAAGCAGCTTTCCTTCACCACATAAAAAACTTGCCAAGTATCTGTGATGTATATGGTAACCATTGACGAAGGCATTTGATATGAATGTACAAAAGTATCTGCTGATTATTTATACAGAGCGTCTTAGGACCATCGCATGGAAACTTAATCTGGCAAATTAACAAATCAAAAATATTTGCAACCTCGGATAGGTTGGTAGGGTAAGGCAGTATAATTAGTATAATTGCTTTTTTACTGGATGCCTCTTTGAATGTTTGTCCCAAGATATGTGGTTCAACGATATCTTTCAATTAAAAACTGATGTCCAGTTTCTCAAGGAATCCAAAACTGATCAATCTATTTTGTGGCCTTCCAATTTGTCTCATCCTAGAGACAACCCATCGCAACTGACTTGACGCAGCTCATGCGAAATAGGTGGTGCCCTTCATTAGCTCTTTGGAAATTTTCAGTATTACAATATCTTGCCTGAAGAGCAAACTTGACAACAGCTGAAACTATTCCGTACAAACAACGCACCAGGAATTGAACTCAGGATGCAGAGCTCAGCAATCAAGTCAAATCATTCCTAGTCTGTAATACTATCAATCCTTTCCAGCTGTAGCGAGTTGAGCAAAACCAAGGAGTATTCCACTTTTATCAAGTTCCTAATTACCGAAAATATATTCTATTCCTTCTTAATGCACATCTACATTCAAAGTCCTAAAATTGCTAAACGAGTCAACAACTGACTTGGAGTGTAAAGACGGTTTTTCATTTACTCGGTCGTGTCTTTATTTTAACTTACTTATTTTCTTACCTTCGCATAGTGCCAGTACCTAAAGGTCATAGTACCTAAAGGTCAGAGTACCTAAAGGTCACAGTACCTAAAGGTCATAGTACCTAAAAGTCAGAGTACCTAAAGATCATATCATCAAATCAATGGAATTGAGCAACTGAATGTTAAGAACTTCAACAAAGTATCTGAACCCATGATGCGTTGAGAACCAACATGCTGTGTTACAAGTCGAGTTTCAATTAGTCACATCGTCTAAGTAGGAGAGCTGTCCATTGAGCTAAACCAGAAACACAGCCAGAGATATGTAATGGAAGCATCTTCATTTTTCTCAGCCTCTGCATACAAGGGCATGACCCCATCCTCCCTCTCATCTTCCCACTGACAAAGTACGGTCAGTGTACTCAATTTCTGTCTGCGTTCAGGGGCTCAAGGGAAGCAAGACATTTTCAAAATAATTTTCTGCCCTGACAGGGATATACTCTACGTAACTTTGGGAAAACTAAAGCAGTGCGATTCAACGCTTTCTAAAGATTTATCTCAACCTAATGTGCTACAGAATGCATCACAAATCACGAGCGAAACTTTCCAGGTAATATTACATCTAAACTAGAAAACTTGAGAGGTATAAAAGCTACGATGATGAAGACGATGACACCTTTCAGGGCAAATTTTACACCAATCAAGTCATTCAAGCTTTCAGTTAATGCCTTGCAACATTTCACGACACGGGTTCCGCCAGATTTCGATATTTCGGCAGGCGAAGACCAAACTTGGTTTCAATGCCCTGAAACGTCGCTAGGGCAAGACGGTAGCCTCCGATGTGGTCAGGATTTGGAGGCAGTGTTTCTTCCAAGGTCGGCTTCAATGCTGATCCCTCAGGTCGCCTGAAAACAGTGACCACCAATCATTAAAATGCTCTTAAAATAAATATATTCTGCCATTTAGCAACTGAAACTAACTATATTGCCATAAAATAATTACATGCTGGTCTGTCATATGTACATATAACAACTAAAACCACAAGTGATGTGTTACAGCGGTCTGTATTCTCAGCAGAAAAGAAATGCATAAATTTTACTGTACATATAAAAACCTCCTCCCTGGTACTCGAGTTTCCCAACGACTGACAGTGCAATGTCATGCATTTTCAGCGGTTCAGTCATCCACCAGAATGGCCTCCAATATTTTACACAGGATGCCTTGAGCACCTTGTAAAACCACTTGAAAACTGTTGGCACTAATAGATTCCCTTGTGCTGGGGGATTGGGCTTGGAGCGTTTCTGACTAGGTACCTTAGAAGGTTATAATATATAAGAACTCTGAATCAATGAATAATTGAACATTCACATACAGAGATTAGTAAAGCTGAGACACCACAATGATTGCCTACATTTATAGACAGTATGCATGTAAGCAAGTTATCCAAACACGAGTCTATCGAAAACAATATGCATCCACATTGCTGTCACACCATCTTCAGGAGGTTCTTTGAAGGAGCTTCATAAATAGCTTGATGCATATACATCCACTGACAATAGCACTAACACAGTAAACTGATTGACGCATGCACTGACAGCAACAATGACAATAGTTATAGCACTAGCAGTAACAGCCTCGACATTGAAGTACAATTACACTGACATTACCACCGACACTGACAGTAGCACTGCCAGCAGTAACCGAAACTGACATTAGCACTGCTTAGCACAGACACTGACAGTAGACTGACACCAACAGTAGCTGTCTACTGTCAAACCAGTCCCAGCACTGACACCAACAGTACCACCGACACTGACAGTAGAAACTGAAACTGCCATTAGCACTACGCTACAGCAGTACCTACACCAGGCATAGCGAACCTTTTTTCCCTCGCGTGCCAGAAAAAGTTCTTAAGGAAGGTGAAAAATTCCGCGTGCCAGAAATTTTATTAAGCCAATGGCCACGGAATGGAGTACTCAAAAAAGTTAAAGTTAATACTGTAAAGTCATTGCATTATTTTTTGGACGTGGCTATGCCTTCTTAAATAATGCAATTTAATTATATTTATAATTTTATATGGAACATTACATTGTCCTAACAATTACTATAATTTTATTCGACAATGAGGCAATAAAGAAATTGCTGAATGTAGAAATAAAGAAATATAAAAGTATGAAAAGAACGAAAGTTCAGGTGGCGTGCCAAGCAAAATCTGTTGGTGAGCCAGGTTGGGCACGCGTGCCATAGGTTCGCCATCACTGACCTACACCAACAGTATCTATTCAACAGTTGCCAACATTTACAAAGAGCGACTGCTAGTAATGGAAATCGCTGCCGTCACCCACCTGCCACCAAAATCGATGTAGATAAGTCTCTGGAACATTTCATACGTCATCAGCGTCACACCAAACTGAGGCGACGACCGAAAAACTCGAGCTGCAGTGCAAAGAATAACGGTTTAACAGAAGATTATGAAATCATACAACTCCTCCACTGCCAAGCACTGGCAGTGCCAGTCCCAAGCCTTGAGAAAGCAGGAGGGTGGCGCTAATCATACAATACAAAGTCTGTAATTTTATAATAACCTCCTTATGAAATTCAGATGTGCACATTGCAGCCAGGTTAACATTAAGTACATTTTATTAGTTAGTGATAGCACTGACTTGGGTCGGGAGTGCCTCTGAATCGTTGAGTGGCGCTTTTATTAATGCTGATAAACAATTACAAAAATAATATATAATAAAAAATGTAATAGTTTGGTTGCATTTTTAGTCTGCCAAATGCATGAAATAAAGCATACATATTATTATTATTATAATAATGCATTTACTAAACACCACTACCTAATGAAAAAGCATCATTGATGGTGCTGAGAACTGTGAATGAAGGACTTGCTTAAGCTGCCTATGCAAGCGCTCAACCAATTGACAGCTACCACGTCCCATTATATATACAAAAGTACGTAAGATACTAGAGAGAGATGGGATACCTGGAGTGCCTTTCCAGAAAGCCTTTCCACCCTCCTCTTGCCAGATCTTCCTCGCACAGTCAAACATTCCACTGTAGGTCGACTGTCCTTTCCTAGCAACCACCTGCAAACGTGTCTTGATGACATCGGCTGGTGTTGCCAAGGCTGCAGCAGGGGCTCCTAGAATATGAATGGCCAGTGTTAACTATTGTTGACATTGTCATCATGAACAGGGATGGACAAATTGTACAATAATTGTAACTGAATTACAAAGTACAAGTTACTTGGAGAAACTGTAATTGAGTTACAAATTTTCTGGAAAATGTAATTTAATTACAAATTACTTTGGAAAATGTACCGGTTTAATAAAATTACAAATTATTGGGAAAATGTAATTTAATTGCAAACTACTTGGGAAAATGTAATTTAATTACAAATTACTTCGGAAAATGTCCTGGGGTAATAAAATTACAAATTATTGGGAAAATGTAAATGAATTACAAATTACTCAGGAGAAATGTAATTGAATTACAAACTACTTGGTTAAATGTAATTGAATTACAAATTACAAATAACTTTAGAATTTCGCTGAAAATACAAATTACGTAATTTCAATTACATCAATTACAAAACTTGGATCAAGAGTTTCAGGCAGGAAGCAAAATGCTGTCTTTCCACGCTTTTATTTACATTACACTGTTTGAAACTGCATATTTCATTTTTCATTTTTCACAAAGCATCAACCTTGGTCATCATCAACAACACTGGTTACGAAATACAGCGTGAAATTGTTAATGTGAAGCTGTAGTAAACATGCCTTACAATACAGCGTGTAACGTAAGCCACCATTGGTATGTGCATCACAATTCTCACACAGAGGCACCCTGGTGTACACTATAACTAATATACCACCATCATCACCACCACCACCACTACCAAATCAATTCTCAGAATGAGGGCTAAACTTCTGTTGCCTCCTAACCACAGACAAACAACAGAAAAGAAGTAGCGAGAGTCGACTCCTAACCAGCAATTGTGGCAGACAATAGAAGTGTTCCAAGACTGTTGTAGCCACTGTCGTTCGCCGTAAACTTCTTCATGTGAGCGTAGAGCGGGAAGTAAATGGCGGAAAACGGAATATCACGTGCGAAACAGGCCCTTGCACCCTGTAGCCAAACAGGAAAACAATCCACAGTTAATAATGGATCTTAACATATCTTTCACGCTACTGACCTAAGCCACATATACCATAAAGTACGAATATATCAGGCTCTACGTGCGTGAAAGATCCTGCCACTGGCAACTTTTCCAGTTATCCGAGCATCATTTGCTCCTGTATGTATGAGGGACACGACAGCCGATTTGTTAGAGCACTAGCCTTGTAACGCTGACAGTATGGGTTCGATCTTCCTCCCCCAACAAGACGGATACTGTGTAGGGACCATGAGCAAGTCCTTCACTAAAAATAACTCAGTGACATCGATTGATGCTTGGTCACTAGATAGTGCAGCTTAATAAAAAGAGGAATAATAATAACAATAACAATAATAGTAACTCGGTGGCTTTTCATGGCACTTTAGTCGAGCCCGACCCGGAGGAGATGCAACCATCAGTCTTGTTGTCAAGACCTTAAACCTCAAGACCAAGACCAAGACCAAGACCTTGAACCTCAAGACCAAGACCAAGACCAAGACCTTGAACCTCAAGACCAAGAGCAAGACCAAGACCTTGAACCTCAAGACCAAGACCAAGACCTTGAACCTCAAGACCAAGACCGAGACCAAGACCCAAAAAATCACAGTCGTATCCAGACTTCTATTCCTTACTAAAAATTGTCCAGTCGGACTACTCGTTATTTTAATGAAAACATGAGTTTTTTCTTTTATTCAAGCAAAACAACTCTAAATGGAGACTGCAGAGAATTCCGAATTCGTATTTACAAAAGTCCTTCATGCGAAATGTTATTCCAAATGGCTGTTGAATTTGATAAAAACCAATTTGCTCAGAATTTTCTGACCAAGACGTGACCTGTTGGCCTCATAAAAATTCTGCCATGTGAAAAAACACAGTCTACAAGAGCCTGAAATCGCTAGCACACAAAGCAGCTTTTCAAGAACCGGATGTAAATGTACAAATTAATAATGAGTCTGTTTTGACATCATTCCATGGTAAATAACCGGAAGTCAAAATAATTGTCCAAAACAACAGTGAGGCATCATTCACACCGTGTAAATACTAAAGCAATAACTGTATGAGTAATTATTGGATAAATTTTTAAAAGTCTTGCGTTTGTTTAAATTAATGACTGTTCATATTGACAAAAGTCTTGGTCTTGGTCTTGCAAAACCAAGACCAAGACCTTGAACCTCAAGACCAAGACCAAGACCAAGACTTTGAACCTCAAGACCAAGACCAAGACCTTTGGTCTCAAGACCAAGACTTTTAAAAACGAACTCGAGTGCACTCGAGACCAAGACCTTGGTCTCGAGGACAACAAGACTGGCAACCATTCCAGAATAACTAATTTTCTTTTGTCTCCTGACAAATTTTTGTGACGCCCGAGGGATCATGTCTACCTCGGGACAAAAAAAAATATAAAGCTACCTGTTTTAAAGACTCTCGGCAGTTGTCCAAAGCGGGAACGCCAACTGCTTTTCCTTCACATTAACATGCTAAATTGTTCACTTTGTAATAAAAATAATACTAATAATAATTCCAGATGTCTCTACCTTTGTTATTAATATTTAAGTCCCAAAGGGATCATATGTACCTACATTAAAAATAATAATAATAATAAAAATAACAGAATGCATTTTAGGATTGTTTTGAGATAACCTTGTAAAGGCCGAAGAATCCGAGATCCTTGATGACAGTTCCGGCCGCGACCCTCTTCGCATGAGCCACTTCACCCGCGACCTGGAGACGAATCTTAACAATCTCCAGAGGATTTGTGAACATCACTTGACTCGCTCCAGCCTACCAGGGAAAAACACAGAAAACAGATACAAATCAGAAGTACTGTAACTGTAATCAAACACTTATAGAAGCGCCAATCAATGATTCAGAGGCGCTCCCGACCTAAGTCAGTGCTATCACTAACAAATAAAATGGACTTAAGGTGTTTCCAGAGCAGAGGATGAGAAAGGCTGACGAGTTCAAGCCGCAATTCCCACGGAAGACGGTTCCAACTAGAGTGGCCAACATAAGCAATTTGTAATTTTAAGTGCGTATTTATATAGCGCCTCTTTAAGAAAACTCATCAGATGTGCTCCAGACCTAATTACAAGACGACTATCAAACAAACGATTGTATGGAAAGTAGAAGCTCATGTTGCAAATTACAGGGAACCAATATGTATGCAACTAAGTATCATTATAATTATGATTATTATTATATTTGTTTCCCTAAAGAAAATTTTTTTGAAGTACATGAGCATCATAAGCTGGCACTGCAACACGTTCAGAAGATGACAGAAAGTAAAGACATACGATAAGAATTAAGATAACAGACGAACTGTACTTACAACACCTCCTGCCAAAATCTCCGCCCACAGTGGAATTGTCCCCTGCTTCGTCATGAATTTGTCTCGAATGAAATCATTCATCTGCAAAGAAAAAGACACAATGGCAACATAAACTAATGCAATAGACATTTACCTTTTTCAAATTGCTCATCCACACTAAGCTGCCTCTTTGTCTTTGCAGACTCATCTGATTATGGCTTCATTTTGGAGCGCCATGGGTTGATGCCTGTGCATTAGACACCAGCGCTATAGAAGTTGCTCATTAAAATTACAATTAACTCCATGCACACCTACATACCTGTTAGTTCCTCTCTATCTCTAACAATTAAAAAAATCACCCATGTTTTCACAGTAATTGATGGCTAAGCTGTTAATTAAAAACATATCACACAGAAATTTGTCCAACGAAAGCCACTGACTGACCGTGAGCTTGATGGCCTTTTCTGGAGCGACTCCAACGAGCTGAGGAGCGAGGCCGCGATAGAGACCAAGAACTCCTTCGTGACGCACAACCTTCTTGAAACAATCGAAGCTGTTCTTGTACATCAGCTCACCTACATACGATCCCGATCGCTGGTTCTGAAGCCGGGTCTTGACCAGATCAATTGGATAGACGGTGGTTGCTCCGATCGCTGAGACAAAGACATTAATAGTCTAGATTAATTCATTGGGGAGGAGGATAGATGAATGGCAACACGGCCAAGAGAGCATTAGATCGCGGTTCGATACCCGTAACCCCCCCCTAGAGCATGGCTGCCAAAATGTGTGTTTAATTAAGATCTCGTGTATTGTCATGTTTCAATGTAATCTTACTGCGTACTTGTCAGTTTGAATTAATGAAGATTATTATTATTATTATTATTATTATTATTACCATTTATTACCTTGACAGTTATAAAGTGCCTCTTAAGTAGATCAATAATAATCCACCACACACTTCCAGTTGGTAACTTGGACCTGTGCTTAGTATCCCTGGAAACCCCTCAGATATGATGCAGTGCTCGTCAATAAGCTGGTGCCCTGCTATTAGCTTCGGAGTAGTGTTTTATAAATTTTTAGTTAACAATTGCGTGACTCCGTTTATCAATTACCTCCGGCAACTGCGCCGAGACCAAAACGATAGACGCTTTCAAGAATCTGGATGAGAACACCTCGGCCGTGACCCGCGTACTGCTCCTGGATCTTCTCCTACAATTCCCAACAAATATCAACACATCTTATCCATGGCTCACATGACTCTCATTATACAACAGCCAACTGAAGAAGAAGAGCAGACCCTTAAGCAAGCCTTGCAGCAGCCAGAAGTATGAAATGTTAGCGACTTCATTTTCTTGCCAGTCCTCTCCCTCGCCGTCTCATCTTCCAACCGACAATGTACTCATTATAGCTGAGTTGGCTAAAGGGTGCAGGTGGAGCAGAAATCTTGACACAGATTTCTGTCCTAGACCTCTTGATCGACAGTTCAGCATGCTAACCACTACACTACAGAGCACCCCAGCAGACAATTGGATCAGTGAATAATCTGCATGCTGTCTGGAAAGCTAAATACATGTTATTCTTATTATTATTTTTTTTTCCCCGAGGTAAACATGATCCCTCGGGGGTCACAAAAATTTGTCAGGAGACAAAAGAAAACTAGTTATTCTGGAATGGTTGCATCTCCTCCGGGTCGGTCTCGACTAAAGTGCCATGAAAAGCCACCGAGTTAAAATGTTGAATGGTGAATTATTATTATTATTATATTATTATTAATTACCTCAACAGCACAAAGCGAACTGTTGTAGAATGTGGGTGTACAACAGAGAATGGCAATTAGCAACAGTTACCTGTTTGGTATTTTAAGAATTGCTATGGAAGTACTTAAGGGATCCTGTATAATCAATCAATCGATCAATCAATCAATCAATCAATCAATCAATCAATCAATCAATCAATCAATCAATCAATCAATCAATCAATCGATAGCTTATTGATCCAGACAGGTCGTTTGTTTCCTTTTCGTACAATCGTACATGGATCATTTTAATGTGCATATGATTTCATTGTGTATAGAACAATGCTACATTTTATACTCCCATTTACGTTTTATACTTCAACCCTGACCAAGTAGGACCCTAGTTCTTTTTGGGTCGACCTTTTGAAGTCCAGTTATTGGCACAATATCTGCAACATGTTGATTTTTGGGGTGAATTAAGGAATTGATGATGAGTTGATCGACTCATAGAACATCAACATTTATGCAATTAACGTCTCAATTTCAACTGCAAGTAAAAAAGGACAGCATTCATAACAAACAAGGCAGCAAACAGCAAGTTCAGTCAGGGTATGTCCTAACCCTAAGTCTAACCCCAGAAATCCGTGTATCACATTTTCAGCTTAGAGGTAACGTTGATCCTAAGAGCTTCAAAGCTCCATGTAGTGTAGTTGAACTGTTGTGCATTTAGCCAGAATGTAATGTATCGTAACAAAGAAGAGAGTAACGTACTTGTAGAGCCCTGGCTTGAATCCTGAACGGCAATTTCTCCAGATCAAGTGGAGCCAACGACAAGATGTCATTGTATGTGATGCGTCTGAAATTACGAAAATAGACTTACTTACTTTGCCACTAACTTAGTAACCATACACACGAAGTTACTAAGACTTTGTAATATATTTGCCTGATTAAATTATAACCTAACAACTCACATACGGCTGGTTGTGTGCGAGTTCATCACATTACTTATCTAACACACTTCACACATGTTTGGCTAAATTGAAGTGTCTGCGTTTTGAAGACATAATCTGTGTTAAAACTATGTTATGGAGAACTGTTTCACGTTATGGCCTTTTATGTTACTTTCATGTGATGGTCTCATGTGATGGTCTCGTGAGAATGTGATGGTCGCATGTGACAGTTTCATGTGATGGGTTCATGTGATGGTCTCGTGTGATGGTTATCTGCAATGGTTTCACAAGATGGGTTCAAGGGATGGTCTCATCTGATGGTCTTATGCGGTGATCCATGAGTTTTCATGTGATTTCATCATGCGATGGTTTCATGTGATTGTTTCACATAATGGGTTCCTGTGATGATCTCATGCAAAGATTTCACGTCACGGTTCCACGTTATGATATTACGTGATGGGTTCACATCACCAGTCCATGTGATAGTGTCATGCGATGGTTTCATGTAATGGTTTCACACCAGTTATAGATTGTTAGCTCTGTAGAAATCATCCTGTCTCCTACCCGGACTGATTACGAACGTCAACGAGATGAAAGAGAATGTCAACTTCCATTGGAGTAATCTGTGTGTACTTCTGTGCTTCATGTAAAATCTCCTCTGCAGAACAAAACATTCAGCAACATCAGATTTAATATATTACTATTATTATTAGTAGTAGTAGTATTACAAACATCTTTAATAAAGTCACACAGAAATATGAATCTGTCACAACTGAAGTACTATGCTAAAACTATTAATTAGTAACTTCTATAGCTCCGGTGTCTACTACACAAGGCATCAACCGATGGCACACCAAATCCAAGCCGTACAGTTTTCAACCTGTCTTCATTGCTCAGAACCTTATACTCTTAAGTCCCCTGGGCTTTCACAGTCTGTTCTGCATCATGGACTCTTGTTACTTGACTGCCAGTAGAGGTATTACAGGAAGATAAAATAATAACTAAACGTCTATTATTACATTTATTGTTATTAGGGCTGTATCGAATATTCGCTTCGTATTCGCTTCGGGGCTGAATAGTGGGCCAAATAGCTATTCAGTATTCGGCCGAATAGTAGCGGTCGGACCGAATAAAAATAGTGGTCACGTGACATCTGTTTCTGCATATATTGGGCTGCTATAGCGAGTGGACTGAAGCAACTCTCTCATTAACATAATATATGCTGTGGTTGCAGCCAGGCGTTGCCTACTGCCTGGACCGCGGTATCGCAATGTCAGTAGTCTCTCATTCTTTGTGTACAGTGAGCGAACGTTAACGTATTTTTTAATGTTGCATATTTTGTACACTATTCGTATTCGTATTCGACCGAATAGTTGGTCCAATTATTCGTATTCGGCCGGATAGTGATAATTACCTATTCGGTACAGCCCTAATTGTTATTATGCATTCGTCAAGCATCACTGTCTAATGACCAAGCATCAATCGCTGAGAGAAGAACTAACCATCTCAGAGGAGGAGGATCACACTCGTACACTCCAAGTGACAAGGCGAGTGCTCTAACCAACTGCTTGCCATGTCCCACAGCAAAATTGTTAGTAACGGACTATCATTGACTGACCCAATTGACGGACTACCACTGACTGAACACCACTCTCTGATCACCACTGACTGACCACCACTAGCTATTCTTACCTTTCGTCAGTTCCAAATCGAGATTGTTCTTTGCAGCCGAAGTGTAGATCTGTTTGACCAATTCCATGTTATTCAGCAGAGAGATGAACGCGATGAAGTACGGGTAGGAGACCCGCTTCATTCCAACCGCATGACCCGACACCTACCAGCATAAAAATCATCACGAATAGATGCTCTATCTTTCCCACTCTACACAACAGTTGCTGCCAAGAGTCTTAGTATGTTTCACTTTCATTCCAAGACCATCTAAACAGGTGTTAACAGGCAAATGTTACCTTTACCTGAAGGCTTCTGTGGATTCTACAGAAGCGTCTAAAACAAGTGCATGTACACTTAACATTTCTATACGCATATTCATTCATTCTTTCACTCATTCATTCAGTCACTCATTCAGCCAGAGCACTTGTACAGCATCCTTCTCGACAACTACTCAGAGGCGCTCCCAGCCCACTGCGCCGATAATGACGCAAGTATATTCTTTATTAACCATTGGTTTACACACATCTAATGATCACAGTTAAAAAGTATATAACATCCTAACGATAAATGCTTTGCACATCAGGCTGTCAGCTGGGGGGATTGTGTGGTCAAGGACACAGGGACAGATGGAGGAGTAGGTGGGTTTGGTGCAGGACGTGGCCCGGGTCCGTCAGGACAGCCCCAAAGACACAAGTGGACAACCCCAAACAGGCAATTAGTTTTCCAATGCTTGTGAAAGGTGTAAGCAGAGTTCCTAGTTAAGAGAACATGCAGATAGGAAGGAAGCTTATTCCACATGGTGAGCCCAACCACTGAAAAGGTACGATGTTGCACCTTCGAAGTGCATAAACGCAATTCAAACGCTGCAACAGTCTACGAGTCGACATTCCAATTGTTGATCCACTTACAGACAATAGATTTTCCTTAACAAAGTCGGACAACAGGTGGCTCTTGAGTGACGTCATGATGTCACAGAAGTGAAGAGGACTGATGAAACCTTCGTTGCTTTTGTCAAAACGCACAAATGCCTGCAACGCATGCTCCTCATAGAAATCCTACAAGGACATGTCAAGCAGTGCATGATATAAAGTTAATCAATCAATCAATCAATCAATCATTGTTTATTGATGTCAGAAAATTTAACATCAAATTTAGCATACAAGTTTACATACAGGCTCTTTACATATGAATTTTACAGGTTGTGGACAACTAAACTGGGGATTCAAGAGGCACACCCAGAAAGGACAAGTGTTCTGCTTGAATAGGGTCACCGTAGAGTAATGGATAACACACTGGCTTGAAGTGCAGAAGGTACCAAGATCGAATCACTTAGTCCTCCATAAGGTTTACTCAGCCTTCTACTCGCTAGATGGCGGCGGTAGTTAAGTGAGTGTTAGGCCGCGATTGGCGCCCTGCGCGGCTGCTGTTAAAAAAACAGTTGTATTCGACTCCTGTAAAACTGTTATCATGTGCTTCTACTGTATACATGTATGTAAGGCGCCCTGCGTGGCTGCCGTTTCTACTCTATGTATGTTCAGTTGTTCACTGTACAGTGCAATGCGGTTAGCAGGGGCTTATTAAAGAAAATATATTATTATTATTATTATTATTATTATTATAATTATTATTATTATTATTATTATTATTATTATTATTATTATTATTATTATTATTATTATTATTATTAACACAGGTTAAATTTGGATGGCAATCAATGTTTAAAATATGAAATTATTGTATACACATGGAAAACAGGAAACCAAAACAAACTATGTACGACTGTACATAAAATAACAGTGGAAGCAAACTACAAAGAAGAGAGCTGTAAATACACAATGAGAAGACACTATGCATTCATTTTCCATTTCCGTTGAGAACTAAACAATAAATGAACATTCAATTAAAACTAAGCTCAGTAACAACAGACAACTGATGATAATTAAAATCTAATCTAATCTAATGACTTCTGTTGCTAATCTAATCTAAAGCGGAGGATTTATGCAAATGTAACATCAGAAAAAGCACTCATCAGCTTCGAGCTGACTCACGTGAAGCAGTTGCGTGAATTCTGTGTACGAGACGTCGCGCTGTTTGTCTTTTCCGAAATGCAACAAGATGAACTTGGAGTCGAAGTTGAATGGTATGCGCTGGTGAAGATCAGTTCGCTGCAAAACGTCCTGGAATTCATCTGAAATGCAACCATACAACACAATACAATACAATACAATTTGATACACTACAACCTGCAACTGTATTTGATACAACACAAAGTTCTGTATTTGATACAACACAAAGTTCTGTATTTGATACAATACACAGTTCTGTATTTGATACAACACATCTGTATTTAATACAATACAACTGTATTTGATACAATACAACTTTATTTGCCACTACATTACCTGAGGTAGTGCCAGTCCCAAGCCTGGAGAAATGAGGAGGGTGATGCTAATCCTCTTTTTTATGATACGGTGTCATTAAACAGCAATTAACCAACCACAAGCAAAAAGGGGTAATGCTAAAAAGTTAGTATTTGTTGCTACACGCAATTTCTACTGCAGCAAATTAGCATAATTAGGCCGACACATCGGACCCTTGTAGAGACTGGTTAAATAAGGAGAGTTAAAGATTAAGAATATTCTAAACATTTGCAGAATTGTCTCGGATGTTAGGCTGGCATATTAACTAGTACAGCACATTACGTTAATTAATTAACTACACATCATGTGCACAAAGTATAATGGGTTTGAGCCTCAACTTGGGCAGTTACTGTGTAAGGAACTTGAGCAAGGCCTTCATGCACAATTGCTCATCGCAATCGATGTTCTGACACATGGTGCATGATTATGTACTTTGGAAAGAGAGTTACAAGGACTTTGTAATATATTTACAACATATTTCTAAGATCAAATACCGATGCATTAATACGAGTTTTAGTTTTTGAACCGAAAGCGTTATCATCGTACTGGGTCCAAACGGCTTATTTTTAATACAGATACTTAGTAATAAAATAACTGGGTCAAGAGTTGTCTGGTTTCACGATCTAGTGGTTGGAGATAAGACACCCACTCAACAAAGTCCTTGTTTTTATCAAAAGGTAATTGATAAAACTGCCTAACACTGCAGATGGCAAGTAGTGAAATGCGTGAAACTCGATTCACGCATCACTTCCAACACTTTGTAGCTTTTAAAGTTACATTCCCTTTCAGCAAATGAAATAAATAAGAAAGACCAATAATAGAGGAATACAATTGCTTAGATATAAGTACATTATCATAATTATTATAGCTCTAGCTATTATAGCTGATGTCAGAGTATGTACATTGATATTATTATTATTTGTATTATTACTATTATTACTCATTTATCAAGCACCGCTAATCACTCATCTAATGACCAAACATCAATTGATGGTGAAATTGTGAGTGAAGGACTTGTTCGTGGTCCTACACAGTAATCGTCTCAGAGGAGGAGGCTTGAACCTGTACTCTCCGCATTACAAGACAAGTGCTTGTATTGTATTAGGGACCTTCTAGGGACCACATTGTATTGTATCAGGTACCTTGAGTAAGTCCTTCACTCACAACTGCTCAGCGCCATCGATGTTCTGTTGTATGGTCTTGAGTGCACTTCTGAACTTTGGAAGGAGGGCAATATAAAATACACTTGTATTGTATAATTGTATTATATTGCATTATAGTCACTGTCCAGAGTTCAGCTTACCGTATGTAACAAATCCAGAGCTGTTGGTATCGAACAACTGAAATGCCAAGACGTAGATAGAGTCGGGCGCACAGAGAAGACCCTCGAATGCCTGGAACTCGACAAACGATATTAACCTAAAACCAGACATCAAACATAACCATCAAAACCAAAAATAAAGAATCAGTAAACTAATTCTGATTTCTCCTCATTCCAAACTAAATACAGCGAGGACTCATTAACACAGAGTAATCGGGGGCATGCCTCATGATATGGAATGTAAACCAGGCCCTCTGAGGCCATGCGTAAAAAGGCATAATGCTAAAAGAGACAATATTTTAGCTGTATACCACAGTGCAAGATCTGTGCTATATAGCTAAAATATTGACTCTTGGCGGTGTAGCTAAGCATTAAGTCATGAAAGAAATGAAGTTAAAGTCAGATTAAAGTTAGATTCAGGATTCTTATAGCACATTGTTACTAACTAATGTTTAAATTCAAAGTTAAGAATAAACCGTGATGGGGAATCTATGTCATTGGTTCTACATGCTCACTGTACATCATGCAAGGGGAATATTTTAGAAAAAAGGAGGCAAAAATGGTTGGAAACCAATCATTAGAAGGAGCATAACCCAGAAGAATTACGCGGAATGACACGTAAACTGTGAGAGCATAAACAAGTCCAATCAGTCCATGCTGTACTACTTTAAACGCAACCTTATTACGACTCTTGAGTCTTCTAGCTTCCGGTTTCATTGATTAACCAGACTTCTCCAAATGGATTATGGCTTTTGATTGCGAATTCACTGGAACCAACCATCAACAGATGCCTTGGGCAATTATGAAAGAGGTGCCAAAGAAGTCATTAGACTAGATTACACTCTTCCTCTTCAGGTCACCTTTAACTGCCGTAATTATATAATTATAATTATCACGTGAACAGAAAATCTATCAATTCCAACCAGGAACCAAACCTGTTCTTTGTCCTAATGGTGCCTTAATTGTCTTAAATGTTCAGATATCAACTGACAATAACTGAATGATGGCGAACTTCTTGTGCAGCTTAATAATTATATTCACAGGCTTCATAATGAAAGTGAAACTGAAAGTACAAGTGTTGAGTGGTAGAGATTGCAAATGGCCTTAGACTTGGCTCAGATTCGGTTCTAGACTCGGCCTTACATTTGGCCGCAGACTTAGCCTCAGACTTGACCTTAGAATTGGTTTCAAACTCTGTCTTGGACTTGGCCTTAGACTTGGTTTTAAACTCTGCCTCAGAATTAGACTCAGACTTTACCTTAGACTTAGTTTCAGACTCTGCCTTACACTTGGCCTTAGATTCAGCCTAAGCCTTAGTTTTAGACGTGGCCTTAGATGTAGTTCTGCCTATAGACTTGGCCTTAGACTAGGCCTTCGTCTAACGCACCCATCCTTTGTTGTGTCGACAACGTTTGCAAGAAGTCGCACAGTCTCCTCATTGTAGTTCTCATGCGGCAGAAGGCCAAGAAATCGTCGGACAAAGTCACTCGGTGTCATGTAATGCTCCCCAGTCTGCTCAATGGACGCATACTGTCACAAACACATTTAGAAAGCAAAATGGATATAAAACAAAAGCAGATACAAAGCTAATACATGACTAGAAGAAGAAGACCCGTCTCTTAGGCTAGCCCCGAGGCAGTCACAATCACTCAGTGCCATCGATGTTCAGTCGTATGGTCGTGTGTGCACTTCAGAACCTCAGGAAGACAGTGCAATATCAAACACAGTTGTGTTGCATTGTATCAAATACATTATATTGTACTGTATTAAATACAGCTGTAGTGTATTGTAGTAAGAAATATGGTTGTATTGTATTAAATATAGTTGTGTGGCGTTCTGCGCGCCCGCCCGGACGCCTGCCCTCTCGTCGCGCCGGACGGGTTTCCTGGTGGTGGCGACTCCAGCCCACTGCCCGTCTGGAGCCACCCCCGAGTCACTGCTTTGTGTGCTTTCAACGTAAAATGGCTCTTCTCTATCTCTTCCATAGTGAACGTTCCTATCAGAGGAGATTCAGGATTGGCCGCTTAAGACAGGCAACACTATACAGTTCGATCTCTGGGTCTGACTCTGCTCTTTTCCGCGGTCGCCGGATGGGCAACGTCCTGCAGGATGGCCGTCCTTCAGAACAGGGTTCGTTCTCTTACCAGCAGGAGTCTTCCTCTTTTGTGTGTCTTCTTAGCTACGGGCTTCCTCCAACTCTCCACCTGATCTAAACCTTGACGCACCATTATACATCTCGTGACTCTTGAACTATCGCCATTTATCAGGGACACCAAACGTTTTCTAAATATCGGGAACAAGGAATACATGTGACAAGTCTTTTCCATCACATCGTCCTAGACACCGGTCTATTGGGCAACTGTCAAAGGTAACTCTCAACGTCATGTCGTCTAGGCACCTGTCCATACGTCTTCCCACCGTACGTATCTCTCGCTCCATATCCGTGCAGGGCATACCGGCCTCACACGTATTTTATCATGCACCACATTTACGGCGTAAGTTTCCTTACCCGTCTTCTGTGTTGGCAATTATCGACCAACACAGTAATAAATTCTGCTTCGAAAGAGAGCGGGGTCTCTATGGCACACTGATAGTGAAGGTCCCCCTTCGCTATCTACACACAGAACTTCGTTCCGACCTACGCACGAGGGGGCCCATCCTCGCACTTCAGTCAGTCCTCAGAGCTGTGTGTTACGACAAGCAAATATGTTTCTACATGGGTATCCGACTACCCGGACTTTCACGTATCGCTCTCTTGGTCTGCGTTAATGCCCCTTTTACCTGGGGACGCTCGTACACTTCACCTTGGGACTTTGACTAGCTGAACTTCAGCTAGGAAAACCCGGACATCTCTCTTCCAAGCATGGGTTCCCGACTACCCGAAAGTTCACGTATCGTTTACTCTTGGTCTGATTCAATGTTCCTTTAACCGGGAACTCTCGTGCACTTCACCCTGGGACTCTGACTAGCTGGGTTTCGCTAGTAAAGCGGACGTGTCTCTTTCGGACCTGGGTACCCGAATACCCGACCCGAATATCTTGGTCTGATCTCTTTCCGGTTTACACAACCTTTTATCTTCTCGCTATTCAGAATTAGTCTGTCTCGAGACCTGAGCAGCCCCTTACTCCACAAGCCGTATCTCTTGAACATGACTGAATCCAATAGAGAACGTAACAGTTGTGTCTTTTTCCGGGAGCGCACAGACTCGTAGGCTTCGTTTCTCGGTCCTCACACTCGATTCTGCTAACGGTATCTGTGGGTAAATATCAGTAACTTTACCCCGTTATTGCACACAGACCTGTGTATTTTTCCCCCGTGGGAACTTTCCCGAACACCGGAACAGACAACGGTCGGATCGTCCGGTTGGACTCCCGGACGGATATTTGCCGGTAAACCGCGGGAGTAACTATGACTGCAAGGGAACCAAACACGGTGACCGCGAATGGAAAATTTACCGGTAGTTCCCCGATGTTATCGAACGGTACCAACGGGGTCACCCTCCCCGTACAAATCGAACTGTCACCACCGGGGACTTTGCTTCCCCGTTTTTATACAGACCTGTGTTTTCTCTAACTCTCACGATCGGTCTCTCCCCGAGGTTTACTCAGCCTGTTAAACTTCCACAATCGGGATTCAGACCGGCTCGCGATCTAACGGCAGGGTGGGCCCCAAACCTGTCGAATCGGCGGTCAATCCAACACCCAAGAGTGATTAGTTTTGCTGTACTCGGGATCGCACTGGTTAGCCAATATTTGACGATACTTGAACTGAGTTATCACTAATCGGGTCTTTGCCCGCGTATCTCTCTGACTGCTACCACCGGGCTTTGCCCGTATATCTCCGACGGTCAACACCGGGTCTTTGCCCGCGTATCTCCGGGTCTTTGCCCGTGTATTTCTAACGGTCAACAGCGGGGCCTTTCCGCGTGTATCTCTGACGGCTACCACCGGGTCTTTGCCCGTTTATATCTGACGGTCAACACCGGGTCTTTGCCCGCGTATCTCCGGCCGTGTATTTCTAACGGTCAACAGCGGGGCCTTTCCGCGTGTATCTCTGACGGTCAACTGCGGGGGCCTTTCCGCGTGTCTATCAGACGGTCACCAGCGCGGTCTTTCCGCGTATATATCCAACGGTCAACAACGGGGCCTTTCCCCGGACTCTACCGATACAGACCTGTGAGCCTTTATCTCTCACGATCGGTCTTTCCCTGTAACGCGAACCAGATACCAACGGGATCTTTCCCGTCTTTCTATCGTACAGTCACCGGCGGGCTCGCCTTTCCCGTCTTTACCGAACGGCCACCGACTGGGGCTGCTTCCCAGTCTTTATCGAACGGAGCCGCCGGGGCCTTCCCCGGACTATCGAACGGTTTACCAGCGGGGTCACCTTCCCCGAACTTTACCGACACAGACCTGTGAGCCTTTATTCCTCACGATCGGTCTTTCCCCGATTCAGCCTTCCACGATCAGACTCGGTACCTTTCGCGATCTACAACAGGGTGGGCCCAACCCCGCTGAATCGGCGTTTACCAGCACCGGTCAGACCGCCTTTGGAGCGGCTGTCACTCGGGAGCGCACTGATTAGCCTTGTAAATAAATATTTGTAACCTAACCGGTACCCGATCGAATCACTCGCCGTATACTACCACACGGAGTGCAGTATTAATCGCTAACCAACGACACTGAAGAACAGTATCGCTGTACATGCAGGATGCAGCGTCGCCATCCTACAATATAGGCAAAACACCGTGAGGCAGCCTTTAGTTATCCCTCACCACACTATACCGTGGCTTGTTCCTTATATACTAGCCTACGCACACCTTCTCAAATACAGGTGTCTAAGGTATCGAAATCAACCTATTATACTAAGTGCCGCCCTAGCTTTAGGCCTTATTTATTGGACCTAAAAGCGTGTAATATTATACTAATTAATCCTTTGAATCGCTTAAATGACAAAAATAAGCTAGAACTTAAATATTGGCTATTTTAATATCACGTTAGCGCTACCATCTACGCATCGGCCGCTGATGCATTTCGTCGCCAGATACCGCGTCAACAACACAGCTATTATTGATTAAACCTACAATCAAGACCTCTGGCCAGTCCGCCACACTCTCCCCACCTTACTTAGATGCGGAGCATCTCTGACAAAATCGGGGACCTTAATCACTCGTGACACAGAAACATCTCCAACCCAGATCCACTTAGAAAGCAAGGAACCATTGTACCACTGGTTGTAGGGCGGAATACCTCGGTCATCTGGACGACTTACTCGGTCAAGTACTCAATCCAGACCCATCCATCTCCGCACCCCGCACGAACGCCAAGTAACGATGATAGCCTGAGCATCTAAGAGAAGCCCATCTCCTGCGAACCGTACTGACGACAGCCTGTTTAATGGTGCTAGAGATCCAAACCACCACCCTACTGGCAACTTGTCTAATCCACCAAGTCGCCAACCTTAACCGGCCCTCTGTCATGAACCTGAGCTCTACCTAACCCATATGGCCAGGAGACCTAGGAGAGAAAAGTCACCAACTATCTCCCGATCTTGCAAATAAACGTTAACTCCATCACATCACGCACACATCCAAAATAAAACAACGGAACACAAATAATCGAACATGGGAAGTGACAGCCGCTTTGATAACATATTTTTTATGTGTTTCTTTTTTAAATATATTTTTTTGTAGTTTTCTTTTCAAAGATATTTTCGTATTTGCACAATTGTCATCTCTAACCGTCGTCACACGACAAGAAACGAAACTTTACAACACACTGTTCTCGCTAATCTTCGAGACATTAATACCGTAGTATCAGCGCATATACATACGATATCACCCAATGACATCTTTTCACCAAGGATAACTCCTTCAATTAAACGGTACCACAAGGATCACTGACTGCCTTGTAACTCATGCGGTATTAAACATACGCATCACCGACACATTGTCAACCTGGAAGTGTTCTACACAAAAGCATTGTCGAAAGGACTTTTCCAGGAACACTTCACTATCAAACGGTGAATCGAATACTAACAGACACTCTGAGGAGAAAAGTTCTCATCAAAAGAAACCAAGAAAATCGTGCTTCGAAACAATCCATTAAACACCGTAAATAAACCTGTTATCCATTTCAGTACTTGGAAAACAGTTCTGACGAAAAGGTCTCATCAAAAGGAAACTCAAAAGTGTCATTCGACAAAGTCTGGAAAACCACCGCAATCAAGCGGTAACTGGTACCGCTACTGTTATTCATTCCAACAGTATGAAAATTCCAACCAAAAGCTTCATCAAAAGGGAACTCAAAATAATGTCTTTCGACAGAGTCCAGAAAACCACCGCAATTAAGCGGTAACCACATCATACTTGTGATGCAACTCCGTGTTTCTCCTCGTTACTAAGTCTCAAAATTACTTCAGTAACTTATGCTCGGTAGCGGATACGTTCCGTTCCCGAGCCGAATTCTCAGACTGGTTACCCGCCGACTGCACTCTTATTAGTGTCGGCAATGAACAGGCAACGCTCTGTACCTCCCAATTCTAACCCCAAGGAAACAACATGGGACCAGCGACCTTTCACTTCCGGAATCCAAGAGACAACGCTGTGGCCTGCGTTCCAGAATTGCATCGACACATTCTGCTACACTTCAACGTTCGGAATTACCTGGACGACAACACTGGCTTCGACGGATCCTACGTCCAGCCTAAGATTCGCTCCTTCACCTCCTCCGGCAGCTCTCTGTGCACACCACCGTCTTATATGCCCTTTTGTCCACACTGACACCAACGAGGTAATCAGTGTTTCTCCAAATTACCCGGGCTCCTACGGTTCCTATGCACTTCCAGGGGTTCCGTTCCCCTATTAACAACTGCCTCCAACCTGGTGAACTCTACTGCGAACTTCCTAATCTCTGCAACCCCGCACGAACGCCAAGCAACGATGATAGCCTGAGCAATAATCCTTGGTGCGAGCAACCACTCTGCGACCGTAGAGAAGCCCATCTCCTGCGAACCGTGCCGACGACAGCCTTTTTAATGGTGCAAGAGATCAATAACGTGAATCGTGATTCGACGCCAGTCGTCCATCATCCAATTCTCGCCCTTCACTAGATTCTCGAAATCGACATCAAGAAATCCCAAGCGATCATCCGTCTACAACGTTGACTTTCCGGTTGTCTCTTGCCCCTTTTACTCGGTCGTACTTATGGTCTGTTTCGCATGCTTATACTCATAAGCCACATCTGCCTCAACATTAGCAGGATCTCTTCCTCGCACCTTCTGTGCTAAGACTTGGATTGGCGAACGCATCTATACAAGCGTCGCAATCACCCGTTTCCAAATAATCACTTTCAGTCCTGACTGCAACAGAACCGTCAGCCTCCTAATCTCTTGCACTATAGCTCAGACTTTCTCCATGAGCTTCCCCGTTAGTGCAAAGATTCATTCGAACTAGGCTTCTCTGTTCTTCGGACCCGTAACTGGCGTTAATCTCTTCATTTGCCAAGCTACATTTCTCTATACACCCACATCTCACAGCAAATGAGGTGTGTACCTTGTTTAAACGTATCTTTATTGGTCACTCCACGAGTTACATCTAGCGCAACTTGTAACTTCACCAAAACGCGGCACATCAGGTTTAATTAGTATGACACGATCAGTCGGTTAATCGCCTCTCTTCTAAGTAACAGCGTCTTCCCAGTACGCCGCTAGATTCCTTCGTACATCTCATGGTCTCCTGTCGGTTTCACAGAAAGTGGCGGTCCCCATGCGGGTTGCCGCCCGCGAAAAGCCCGAAACACAACTTTCTTGATATATTGTGAAAACTCTGGGAATTTCCACCGACTATCCAAACACTACCACCTCGTTCAGAACTCTGTCTCAGCGTAAGCTTCTGAACAGTACTATTTTCGCTGCATCGTACACACGTAAATCACTTTCAGCGCTCGGTCAACGGCCTTAACTTCAGCCCTATCACCGAGGCTGAAGTTGGGCTTCTCATATGTTCTCGTGTTCCTGTCTCTGTTTCTCTGTCACTTGTGTAACCGTGTCTCACCGGGTTTCACAGCATAGTCGACCTTTGTCACTTTCCCGGTCTACGCCTCGTATTACGTATTTGTGTTCCTGAGCCACTGAAAGCGGACATGCTTCGTCCACTCGCCGATTACCTGACACCAAATACTCGCTTTCTGCGTAAAATTATCTCCATATAATGAAAGTGGTTCTCGTACTTCTAAAACACGAAAAAAACGACCAGGAAGCATCTAAGGAGCAGAAACCATGGAACCAAAAACTAGCGAAGTAAAAGATCTGGATAACTCATCACCGTCAAACCGTCTCGAAAACACAGAAACTACGCGGACACACAAATGACCAACTCTTCTCAAAAGACCGGACGGAAAGGGAGAAGAAACAACACGCAAACGCGAAGAAAGCGTCAACACTTAGGGAAACGATCGGTAAGAAACCAGGAAAAACAACGAATGAAACCTGGGAACCAAATGACAAACAACTCCCACAAGAACTAGGTACTCAACCTCGGAGAGACTCAAAAACAACGAGAAGTCGCATAGAATACTGGCCTCCGGAATCACCCGAAAACACCAACGAGATGAAAACGGCAGACGGCAGCGCGAACTACCGACACATCAACTAGCAGAAACGCAGAAATAGAAAGAGGAGAAAAACAAACTCTACCGAATACTCCAACGATTCCAGTTTCCACACGATGCCCGAAAACTCTGGTTCAACTACAACGACTTCCTCATACATTCCCGGTCACCATACGCCACACCCAAACGCATAGATTTATACCGTATTTAAACTAAGTACTTGAACCAGCTCAAGGGGTCCTCGTATGCCTTCTACCGCTTTCCAACGTATAAGTCGCGGTACTTTAAAGTCACAAAACGTTCCGATAAAACAAGCTCTGTATCTTTAACTAAGATCTCGTAATTTGTATCTTTCTGGAAACCTACCTCAGTAGTCCTTCGAACGACTCAATATCATTGAGAAAACGATCATCTTAAATGGCCAATCGGGGCCGCAGCTTCCGTTTCAATTGCACTAACTGCACCCAGTGCAAACGATTCACAACAACCACTTATTCTGCCGTGTCTCTGGACGCACACCATTGTGGTCTATACTTCTGTGCCTATGGTGGCAAATATCACCCGACTCGTCACCTGCATCTTACAGACCTTACTCGGATTTACAGAAAGAAAACGCTGGTACCCCACTTCTGGTACCAGTTGTGGCGTTCTGCGCGCCCGCCCGGACGCCTGCCCTCTCGTCGCGCCGGACGGGTTTCCTGGTGGTGGCGACTCCAGCCCACTGCCCGTCTGGAGCCACCCCCGAGTCACTGCTTTGTGTGCTTTCAACGTAAAATGGCTCTTCTCTATCTCTTCCATAGTGAACGTTCCTATCAGAGGAGATTCAGGATTGGCCGCTTAAGACAGGCAACACTATACAGTTCGATCTCTGGGTCTGACTCTGCTCTTTTCCGCGGTCGCCGGATGGGCAACGTCCTGCAGGATGGCCGTCCTTCAGAACAGGGTTCGTTCTCTTACCAGCAGGAGTCTTCCTCTTTTGTGTGTCTTCTTAGCTACGGGCTTCCTCCAACTCTCCACCTGATCTAAACCTTGACGCACCATTATACATCTCGTGACTCTTGAACTATCGCCATTTATCAGGGACACCAAACGTTTTCTAAATATCGGGAACAAGGAATACATGTGACAAGTCTTTTCCATCACATCGTCCTAGACACCGGTCTATTGGGCAACTGTCAAAGGTAACTCTCAACGTCATGTCGTCTAGGCACCTGTCCATACGTCTTCCCACCGTACGTATCTCTCGCTCCATATCCGTGCAGGGCATACCGGCCTCACACGTATTTTATCATGCACCACATTTACGGCGTAAGTTTCCTTACCCGTCTTCTGTGTTGGCAATTATCGACCAACACAGTAATAAATTCTGCTTCGAAAGAGAGCGGGGTCTCTATGGCACACTGATAGTGAAGGTCCCCCTTCGCTATCTACACACAGAACTTCGTTCCGACCTACGCACGAGGGGGCCCATCCTCGCACTTCAGTCAGTCCTCAGAGCTGTGTGTTACGACAAGCAAATATGTTTCTACATGGGTATCCGACTACCCGGACTTTCACGTATCGCTCTCTTGGTCTGCGTTAATGCCCCTTTTACCTGGGGACGCTCGTACACTTCACCTTGGGACTTTGACTAGCTGAACTTCAGCTAGGAAAACCCGGACATCTCTCTTCCAAGCATGGGTTCCCGACTACCCGAAAGTTCACGTATCGTTTACTCTTGGTCTGATTCAATGTTCCTTTAACCGGGAACTCTCGTGCACTTCACCCTGGGACTCTGACTAGCTGGGTTTCGCTAGTAAAGCGGACGTGTCTCTTTCGGACCTGGGTACCCGAATACCCGACCCGAATATCTTGGTCTGATCTCTTTCCGGTTTACACAACCTTTTATCTTCTCGCTATTCAGAATTAGTCTGTCTCGAGACCTGAGCAGCCCCTTACTCCACAAGCCGTATCTCTTGAACATGACTGAATCCAATAGAGAACGTAACAGTTGTGTCTTTTTCCGGGAGCGCACAGACTCGTAGGCTTCGTTTCTCGGTCCTCACACTCGATTCTGCTAACGGTATCTGTGGGTAAATATCAGTAACTTTACCCCGTTATTGCACACAGACCTGTGTATTTTTCCCCCGTGGGAACTTTCCCGAACACCGGAACAGACAACGGTCGGATCGTCCGGTTGGACTCCCGGACGGATATTTGCCGGTAAACCGCGGGAGTAACTATGACTGCAAGGGAACCAAACACGGTGACCGCGAATGGAAAATTTACCGGTAGTTCCCCGATGTTATCGAACGGTACCAACGGGGTCACCCTCCCCGTACAAATCGAACTGTCACCACCGGGGACTTTGCTTCCCCGTTTTTATACAGACCTGTGTTTTCTCTAACTCTCACGATCGGTCTCTCCCCGAGGTTTACTCAGCCTGTTAAACTTCCACAATCGGGATTCAGACCGGCTCGCGATCTAACGGCAGGGTGGGCCCCAAACCTGTCGAATCGGCGGTCAATCCAACACCCAAGAGTGATTAGTTTTGCTGTACTCGGGATCGCACTGGTTAGCCAATATTTGACGATACTTGAACTGAGTTATCACTAATCGGGTCTTTGCCCGCGTATCTCTCTGACTGCTACCACCGGGCTTTGCCCGTATATCTCCGACGGTCAACACCGGGTCTTTGCCCGCGTATCTCCGGGTCTTTGCCCGTGTATTTCTAACGGTCAACAGCGGGGCCTTTCCGCGTGTATCTCTGACGGCTACCACCGGGTCTTTGCCCGTTTATATCTGACGGTCAACACCGGGTCTTTGCCCGCGTATCTCCGGCCGTGTATTTCTAACGGTCAACAGCGGGGCCTTTCCGCGTGTATCTCTGACGGTCAACTGCGGGGGCCTTTCCGCGTGTCTATCAGACGGTCACCAGCGCGGTCTTTCCGCGTATATATCCAACGGTCAACAACGGGGCCTTTCCCCGGACTCTACCGATACAGACCTGTGAGCCTTTATCTCTCACGATCGGTCTTTCCCTGTAACGCGAACCAGATACCAACGGGATCTTTCCCGTCTTTCTATCGTACAGTCACCGGCGGGCTCGCCTTTCCCGTCTTTACCGAACGGCCACCGACTGGGGCTGCTTCCCAGTCTTTATCGAACGGAGCCGCCGGGGCCTTCCCCGGACTATCGAACGGTTTACCAGCGGGGTCACCTTCCCCGAACTTTACCGACACAGACCTGTGAGCCTTTATTCCTCACGATCGGTCTTTCCCCGATTCAGCCTTCCACGATCAGACTCGGTACCTTTCGCGATCTACAACAGGGTGGGCCCAACCCCGCTGAATCGGCGTTTACCAGCACCGGTCAGACCGCCTTTGGAGCGGCTGTCACTCGGGAGCGCACTGATTAGCCTTGTAAATAAATATTTGTAACCTAACCGGTACCCGATCGAATCACTCGCCGTATACTACCACACGGAGTGCAGTATTAATCGCTAACCAACGACACTGAAGAACAGTATCGCTGTACATGCAGGATGCAGCGTCGCCATCCTACAATATAGGCAAAACACCGTGAGGCAGCCTTTAGTTATCCCTCACCACACTATACCGTGGCTTGTTCCTTATATACTAGCCTACGCACACCTTCTCAAATACAGGTGTCTAAGGTATCGAAATCAACCTATTATACTAAGTGCCGCCCTAGCTTTAGGCCTTATTTATTGGACCTAAAAGCGTGTAATATTATACTAATTAATCCTTTGAATCGCTTAAATGACAAAAATAAGCTAGAACTTAAATATTGGCTATTTTAATATCACGTTAGCGCTACCATCTACGCATCGGCCGCTGATGCATTTCGTCGCCAGATACCGCGTCAACAACACAGCTATTATTGATTAAACCTACAATCAAGACCTCTGGCCAGTCCGCCACACTTGTACTCTATTGTATCAAATACATGTATATTGTATTGTATCAAATACAGTTGTATTGTAATGTATCAAATGCAGTTGTATTGTATTGTATTAAATAGAGTTGTATTGTATTGTATCGTATCAAATACAGTTGTATTGTAATGTATCAAATGCAGTTGTATTGTATTGTATTAAATAGAGTTGTATTGTATTGTATCGTATCAAATACAGTTGTATTGTAATGTATCAAATGCAGTTGTATTGTATTGTATTGTATCAAATACAGTTGTATTGTAATGTATCAAATGCAGTTGTATTGTATTGTATTAAATAGAGTTGTATTGTATTGTATCGTATCAAATACAGTTGTATTGTAATGTATCAAATAAAGTATTGTATTTATATAAAAAGGGTGCTCTGCCACCAGAGTGTTTGTGCTTTATCTCGGTGCAACAGCTAAAGAATTCCTCTGCTTAAGACTCTGCTCTTCTGGAGCTCCTACAGAGGCAAAGCTTTGAATGACTCAATAGTTCTCGAAGTTCTAAGAAAGGTTACCTTGAGGAAAATGGACTTGAGGGTCTCCTTATCTGCTCGTTTGATGAACTGGAACGCCTGAAAAGAAAAACAATGAAACGATCAATTAAAAACAGAGGCAGACAGTGAAGGCAATGACAAATGCAACTCCGACACCGCCTGTACTTTGGTAGTGCCAGTCCCAAGCAAGGATAAAGGAGGAGGGCGACGCTAATCATCTCTGTTATGACACACGGTCATTATACAGCTACTAAACGTTGACACATGCCGACAAAGTTGGTAATTGTTTGCGGATATCCTTTATTGATGTCCACTGTGTCATAATCCTAGACAGTGAAGGCACTTCAGAAAGGTACACTACACTCCCTAGGGGGAATTTAGAGCGTATTTCATGCTATATGTCAAAAACTACAGAGTCAATTCAACTTATATATACATATATGAATAAAGTAAACAGAGAGAGGTTTAGGAAATATATATATATATATATATATATATATATATATATATATATATGTACAGCCTAGTGGCAATGCAATATCTGTATATACATCTATGTATATATATATATGTATATGTATATATATATATATATATATATATACATAGATGTATATACAGATATTGCATTGCCACTAGGCTGTACTATATACATCAACGGGTATTACACGTGAAAAGGGATTCGTCTATGGGTCAATCATTGAACCTACAGTATAATGTACTCAGACGAGGTCCCCATTTTGCCTGTAGCGGTAGCTAGCACATCAGCCACAAGTTGTAAATAACTAAGGGCAGACAGGTCTTTAAAGTGAGTGACTTCAGAAGCACATGCATATTCATACTGTTCCAGAAAATGCTTTTAAAGCTGTCCTGTTTTTACAAGGTCTCCTGTCATTGATTATTATCAGTCCGCGAAACATCAGCTAAGGCCAAATAAAGGAGACACGCGGCCTGTGAGTGATCGTCAGAAATCTAGGTCAGGGGTCATGTCAGAAACGAGAAAATCCTGTCAAGGGTATACAACAATCACAGAAGGAAACGTTGAGAGACATGAATAAAGAATTTGGGCAACTGTCTGTGTAAACATCAAGTGTATTATTTCATGTCTGTCTGTCTATGTCTGTCTGTCTGTCTATATATGTTTGTCTGTCTATATTTGTCTGGCTGTCTACATCTATCTGTCTGTCTGTCTATGGCTGTCTGTCAATTATATATGTGTAATATTGTGTGTATATATTATATACATATGTATATTTAACCAGAGCCTATCCTAACCAGAAGGTCATAGGTTTGAATCTACCTGAAGCGACCTTAGACAAGCTGCTCTCCCATAATTGTCTGTGAGGAAGGCAACAGGAAACCACCTCACTCATCTCATCCCCATGTGGCATAAAAAGCCAATGGACCTGCCTTCAGGCAGAGAACTCATGTATGCATGTGTGTGTGTACATGGTTTCACTACATATATATATATATATATACATGCAGATGTATACATATGTAATAGACATTACATATATATAGTTATCTACATTTATCTACATGTATACATTACAGGCAGAAGTTATGGGGAGGAAGTACCCTGTGTAAATAACATCATGTTGTTAGGTTATAATATATATATACACCAATTCAGGGCTAGTTACCACAAAAGTCATTCAAGTGAGAAATGGGACATTTCTTGGGTCAATGACGTACTCATTGGTACTTGGAAACGACCCCCAGCTACCTTTACGTGTGTGGCATAACCAACTGCATGGCTAGGCCTACTTAATTACCTCTTACCCTAGCCAGACAGATGTCATTTCAATAGGCCGTTGCCTTTGACTAGGCTCAGGTGGCTGGCCCATTAAATACACCAGTCAATGGGATTTTCAAACCAATGCAACACACACATTATTCTACTGTGCAAGCCAACCTATTTGCAATTCTATTCTATTCAATTCTAGTCACAATGATCAACGGAATCTATTCAAAACCGGTTCCATTAGAACCGGCGCAAACTGGGACCTTGGGCATTTGCAGGGGCATTTACATTTGTCATTTGGGGCAAAAAATGCCAAGATTTCTACACCAGATGTACTGTAATTGTACTTGTAATTAGAAACTTCTATTGCGCCGGTGTATAATGCACAATGCATCAACCGATGGCACATCAACATCAAGCTGTAATTAGGTCAATATCCAGAAGATCAGTCCAAAAACACTGATCTGGATATTGATCTAAATTACGAGGCTTAAAAATGAACTTTAATAATGGTAGAATTAGGCCATGCACACTAAAGACATTAAAACATACTATGGTTACTGCCAGAAAGGCTGAAAAAAGACCTGAAATTTTGCTTTTGTTAATCTGTATGAATACCTCATATGTTTAATGACTTGAATGACTTCCATAGTGCCGTTATTATAATACACAAGGCATCAATCAAGTCCAATCAGCCAACATCAAACAATTCTCAATCAACTACATTTACGTAACAACCAGAAATGTGCCAACAAAGTATTTTATCGCAAACAAGATTGCACAAAACAGAAAAATGATTTAAGAGTAAACAAAACAATCCATGGAAACAAAACATAAGGCTGGCTCTGAATTATGCAAAGTTTTTAACTTCAAAAATATGCAAATCATACAGGCACAGGTCAAAGAAAAATCCTTTCAATTTTGTTCTAAAATTTCAAAGTCTGTCATTTTAGCTTTACCATAAGACTTCTATTCCAAGGTTATACTTCAATTGTGATTTTTTAAGAAGAACTTCAGTCTAAATTATAAAATAATTAAAATATTCAAACTAAACAAAAATAAGCAACTTCAATCCAGAAACATATATGCCAAAATCTGCACATGATCCAGATAGGTAATTAGTTAATTAATCAGACATAAATTTGTTTACTTAATTCCTCAGCAGTATTAATTTCAGTGTTTCTTTGTCGGATGTTTACAGTAAACAATTCTTTCAAAAGCATACTAAGTACAGTACCCTACTCTACAAGGGTCATTCCAAAGTTCGAACTTTATTGAAGAGAGAAAACAATTTCAAATCCTATTCATGCTTAAAACCAATTTCAGTCAAAATATCATCGTCTAGGAATTAATTTTCAAGGGGTCCATCATTATCTGATAATTACTAGGACCTTATCTGCAGAAGGAGGTTATCCAAGGCACAGGTCCAGGGTCAAGAGCTCAAGGAAGACCTAACATCGGATGGATTCATAACATAATGTCGTGGACTGGATTATAATTCAACCGATTATTGCAAGAGACAAGAAACAGATGGAACAAGACTATCCAAGTTGTGGCCAATCCTGGTATAGAGCAAAGTTGAAGACAAGCCAAGACTTAACTCCCACCTTATTGTGATTCTTAAGAAAACAGAAACAATTAATGCACCTGTTGTGAATTCTAAATCCTAAATGATTTCCACAAGAGCCCATTAAGTACTCATCAAACCGGTAGAGACTAATAAAAACCCGTTTACTACATATACTTAAAAGATTTGCAGGTCAGTGAACTCCAGAGGCCCGCATTGAGCAGCTAACACACACCTACAGGGAATGAGGTCATAGCCCAGAAAAACAACTCGTCTTAGGGCAGAAATTTGGCCTCTGCTCCGCATGTGCCCTCTAGCCAACTCCGTTATAATGAGTACACTGACCCACTGTCTGTGGGAAGATGAGACGGTGAGGGAGAGGACTGGCCATGCTAAGAAAATAAGTCGCTAAAGCTTCATACCCATGACTGCTTAACTTAAGGGACTGCTCTTCTTCTTAAATATACAGTGAACCAGGTGCACACACACAAGTACTTATAGAGATATTTACAGAGGCATTTACTATGCGAGCACTTTGCATTGCTCAGAGCCAGCGCCTGTAACCCTGTAAACGAAAGCTTAAATGTCAAAAGTGAAGGACGCCTTCCAACCTCTTCACAGCCTACAGGATCATCCGTTTTCTGCAAGAAACACCAGCAGCACAACACGTAGCCATGCAGACAAAAAACAGTAGCAGACAAAAAAAATGCATAAAGCACTCGACCAATGCAATAAGCCAAGCACTGCTCTACTACAGCTGATTTACTCCTGAAGCTCAATACATTTACGTTGTTGTTGGGTGATTTTGATGAATATTACTATTGGAATAGAACACACTACAGAGTTGTAATGTTAATGGAATAAAACAAAATACAGAAATATAGTGTTAAGACTAAAGACTGAACTTTTCACACTGGCCTATCTGGACTGAGCTCCCTGCTGCAAGTGCACCTGAATCGGTGCATTGATTTCTCTTCTACGAACTATGACACTCAAATCTCTATTACTATTGTTATTATTATTATTTATTATTATTATTATTACTATTATTATTATTATGAAATATTACACAATACAGAGATATTGGAATTTGGAATAGCACACAATACAGAGATATCTTTAATAGAATATTACACATTTACCAATCCTACTGGAATGGTACACAATACAAAGATATGTTTAATTGAATATTACACAATACATGTATGCAGCAGCACACAACACTGGATGCAATTAGTACATTTCAAAAGATGCAGAACGAGCACTAACCCATGCCAAGAAAAAAGTTAAGAAAAGACACTAACAGCATAATACAACATTTGCTAAATGTAATGCTAAATACAAAGAAAATAATTAAACAATTCACATACTAACACAATGAAAATATTAGTAATGAGTGAAAAAGGAATCATAACACAAAATTGTTTAAAAATCATTTGATAATTGAGAATTATAGCTTAGAATATATAAATAACTATTACACAAGCAAGCAAACAGACAAATATACACTGACAAAAAGCACAATGTTAAGCAAGCAACAAGAAAAGCATTTTCAGTGGAAGACGGTTCCAAAGGATGGAACAATCAGGAACATTGATCAAGCAGACCACACAAACAGCGGGTGAAAACACTGGAGGTTGTGAAGTAAAAATTTGGGCTTCAGACAGTAGTTAAGTGAGGACCTGGCCTAACAAAATAACTTCTATGTCCCTCAGCTACACCCTGTCCAGAGTCCATCTAAACCTTCAAAGTGTAAATGTAAATGTACAGGTTTTTCTACAGCAACCATATGACCTTGACCCTGCTCAGTTTTCAATGAATTTATTGGGTAAAATCCTTCACCGCCATTGCCCATTTGAATCAGTGCCATCCCAGTTAAGGTCCCTGTGTTCGGACCATACCAGAACACCTGTATGGTCTCAACCCTCCTCATTTGTCATTGAATTGATCCGATGAGATCCTTCACCATTGACGCCTGTTTGAATGGGTGCCATGCCCTTTAAATCCCATGTGCTAACCTGGGATTTAAATGTCAAATATGCCACCATCGGTATGCAAACCAGCAGCCTCACTCAAGAGGCATTTGGACGATCACTTTAAACAGTGTAGTTAAACGGGCCAGTGCTGCCACTGAACTTTGGAATATGCGAGTCTACCAAGAAATGAACCAGGCAGTTTGTTTGGTGGACTCCGATTGGCCAGAAGTGATTTCTGAAGGAGGGCTATGTTGCAGAGGACACTTTCTGGACTAAAGTCCCGTGTGAAATCAGTTGAGTAAAATCCAAGGTTATTTAAATGCCAGACAGAAAGTGGAATTTTAAAATCAGAATTAAATCGTGTCAATGCATTACACCACATAATGCCTGACGAGTCACTCTGTTGAATAGGTCCTATATAAATCTACAATTATAATTACAAGGTAAAGTAATGCATTATATTTGTGTAGCTCATTTTGCATAGCACCTCAACAGAGATTCAAGTTCAAACAATATCGCTAAGTGACATCATTTGTGTAAAAGAAGTATATGTCTTTTAATTGCTATTATTCTAAAAGGCATTAAAAACATGTTTATAACTGATTTTATCTATTTAAATTCAGTTTCTTGTGATATGGACATGTATGACAAGTTAAAATGTTAAAAAGCCAGAGAGTAAGTAACACAGTCATCTGAGTGATGAAATAAATTGTCCATTGTGGTACATTTACATATTTTGGCATTAATATTTGCCACTGGCTGTCTTAATGTTCCAAAAGTACTATCCTCAAATTGAAAGGAATCTGGTATAAAGAAAGTTCAGATAGTGGCCCAAAGCATGAGTTATAACAGTTCTCAATCACAAAATTAGCATATTTTAGCACTTGGATTGTTCACGACTCTCTCTAAGACCAATTCGACAAAATTCCCACAAATCCCGAGTCTTCGGCACTCTTCGATCGTAACAAAGGGCGAAGTTAGCCGAGCGTAACCTTTCGATCAGCCGGGAAAAAGACAAAGTGGTACGTGATGCATTGCCACCCTGCCCTTTCCACCCAACCGGAAGGTCGGATATCAAGTTTTATAACTAAGACCACTTGTCACATTATATCGATTCTCCCGACCTTCAACTCTCACCCTGTCGCAAAACCGACGACTCACAACTAAGTCTGAGAAATTTCTCTGTTAAAAGGGTAATTAAAAGTGCATTTAGATGAATTTATAAAGTAGGCGTGAGTGTCACAACGTGTTAACCTTCGTCGATGATTCGCATTGAACCGGCTTTCTTCCGAGGAAAGGCCAGACAGCCGACAGAAACCGCGACCCTAATTCTGACCGACTACGCGACGACGGATGTTCCTCAGTAGGCATTTTACGATTAGCTACATAAATTAAATAAAGAAAGAAATCGCCTAAAACGATGTTATAATCCAAGTACGAATCCTAATCACACACCAAAGACACATCCAGGCTGAACAAACGCTGCTAAGCCTTGACCTTCTACACGAAATTGACCGACCTAGAAAACGACGGCTGAGCTTTTCTTTTTATGGGTCATAGACAGCGCTGCTTATTTTATAGCGCTATCGTTTTATTTCGCGGTTACATCGCTACCTTAAATTAACATATCAACCTGAACCTGTACGAATCGAGTTTCAACTTCTAAATTAAGATTACTCTATTGAATTACTCACCTGTTTAATAATAACTATATATTTGAAATTTCATTAAGTTGGTCAATTTGTAATGGTAATTAAACATTTATATAGCGCCACTCAAATCAGCGGCGCTCTCGACCCGCATCACTGTCAAAACTGGCAAAAAGAAAGGTTTTCAAGCGTCTACGGAACTGAAGAGGAGAGAGGACAAGAAGCTCTTGGCAGAGGGACTGGGGAATACTGTTCTAGGCTAAAGGGCCCAGATAAGCAAAGCTCCTGGATTGGGCCGTGGAGGAGTGCATACGCGGAACAACAATAAGGCCATGGGCCGAGGATCGCAAGGAGGCTCTCTCTCAGGCAGGGAAGAAACCGGGGTGCAGGAATTCATTAGGTAAGACGCAGCAGACCCAGTGAGGCAGTTGCGCACGAGGGTGATGGTTTTGAACTGAATTCTCTGTTGGGCATGAAGCCAGTGGAGGGAGTCACGAATAAAGGCAGAGATGTGGGCAAACTTAGGAATATCACCTACATGTATTAGCCGAGCAGAAGCATTGAGGATAGACTGAAGTTGGCGCATATTGGAGGAGGAAAGGCCAGTGTACACATTAACAAAGTCAACCCGAATGCAGATCAAGGTGTGGACCAGAGTAGTGGTCAATGTACTAAAAACTACTTTAGCCAAAGCTCTCAAGTCATAGAGATTAAGATTATGATTAACTCATAGAGTCATAGTCAAGAGTAATGGCAACACTCGTGGCCAGGAGAGCATTAGATCACGGTTCGATACCTGTAACCCCCTTTAAGGCGGCGCCTTTCATGGCGCTGCCTTACAGGTGTTTAATTAAGCTGTTTAGAAGTTTTTAATTAAGATCTTCACTGTACTGTCATGTTTCAACGTAATCTTACTGTGTACTTGTCAGTTTGAATTAATAAAGATTATTATAATAATAATTATTATTATTATTATTATTATTATAGATTTTTGCTCTAGGACCTGCAGAACCAAGAGATTCCATAAATTTGGCCTAGTTTGATTACATTGTGACACTGCTAAATTCTTCCTACCTACGTAAATGTACTCAATAATAATAAAATATTACGATTTACATAGCGAGCGAGGCCGGGAAAAAGGGCTTAGTACAGGAGTTAAATATCAATGACAATCAAAGGATACTTTAGACAGGGGGTAAATTGGTAGATTACTGGTATAGAATTATTATAGTACATTACAAACTGTTCATTTTAAATTATTAAAGTTGATCGTGTAAATTGATTTAGGCTTGTACATGTAAGCTGCTTTGTGAGCTTCATCTGTGACAAATAATTCAAGTCTTCCTATCCCCAACTTTTGCCACAAGAGATTTATTTGGAAAACTGGTTGGGAGGAGTTTGGAGCGACAGTCTTTGCCCTGCTGGAAGATGGAGGGTCCGTTCATCCCAGTCAAAATTTATGTACTTGTAGGCATTTTTAAAATATATAATCTAAACTAATCTAATCACCGCTAAAACTCTCATAATTTCAGCCAGTTATGACAATGTATGCATATCATTATTACTACACATTTATTAAGCACCACTATCTACTGTCCAACCATCAATCGATGGTGCTAAGCAGTAGTGAGGCAAGTCCTTCACTCTAGAAATGAACAAGAACTGATTTGTAATACATGTTTTACTTCTGAAAAACACTGTTGAACAAGCTGATGTCCATGATCTGATGCACTTTTACCTTGCAAACGCGACATCAACACCATCCAAAGTTCTCAAAACAACCAGTAAAACTTATACAGAATTATGCAACGTGTATAATACATGCAAATGGAAAAAACACAGATTGACAAGAATATGATTAATAGTTGTTTGACTGGCAGTTCAGATAAAACGATTCTATAACACGAGACACAAATCCTACGACAACAGATCGGATAAAGATAGAGGCAATGATGCAGGCTGTGAATTGCTGCAGTGAGAAGCAGTGATGCAGACTGAATGGCTGCAGTAAGAGGCAGTGATGCAGGCTATGGCAGCCATCTTGAAATACGCAACTCTTGAGACAACACTGAGACGACCGATAAGAGAAGTCTAGATCTTCTTGAAGCATTCTCTCATGTTCTGCCAGAGAGCAATTCCCTGCAAAAGAAATCACGGCTTCAGATTATTAAAAAAAAATTCATAAATTAACAACGTCAAGAAGAGCAGTTCGTCAAGAAGAGCTGTTCATTCTGCACCCCTGTCATTCACCCTGAAAAACAAGATCGGTGGTTTGGGCTAATATAAGTTTCATCACACATTTATTAAGCGCTACTACCTATGCCATAGACAGCCATGGGTATGAAGAGTTAGCACCTTCATATTTCTTAGCCTCAGCTGATGAGGGCAAGGGAAGGCCTGTTCTCGCCTCACCAGGTGATCTTCCAAACTCATCTTACAGCCAAGATCGCAAGTAGATCCGAAATCTCTACCATCATATGAACCCCTAACATTTTTACGGACAGTCCAGCACACGAAACACTAGACTGCTGCAAACCTGATCAGTACGAACTTCTGTCAGTCACTGTGTCCTGTTGTTTGTGTCTCTTAGTCTCTGCTTCTCCCCCTTTGTGTATGTACTTGGATTAGTAACTTTGTCTTCTCTTGTCTCATACTGAGTCTATCCAAGTCAGTCTCTCAGTCTGTCCTTCAATAACCATCAGTTTGTTCAGCCATAGCTGCTTACATCTTGCTTTCAGTCTATTGTAATTGTAGTCGAACATTTATAAACAACGTGCCACTCAAAGATTCAGAGGATAACACAGGGCGACTCAAAGAGCAAAACAAATCAAAGGCACTCTCTGCGCTGGACTATATGATGTCATATGCCATTAAGATATCTATTAGCAAAACAATGTACAGTTAACGAGAGTAGCCACCAGTTGTGGTCCCATGCACACATGTAGAGCCCAACCGATGGATTCCCGTAGATAGTTGACAGATGGTGGGTAGATGCCATCTGTCCTATCCCATTTATACCCCATTCAGTCTGCCTCATTGTCCTATTCAGTGACTCTCTAAGTCCCATATCCCTAACATCTCTACAGAGTATGTCCTACCTTCTTGTATTTCTCCGTCTGCAGAATGGCGTAGTTGATGAAGACGTCTTTCAGATCTCGCACTTTCTGACGCTTAAATCGGTCGATGTCTCTCAATGCCAGATCGACCATCGCCCTAAACACATTTAAATACTATAAATTAAATAATTAAATAATTACTATATTATGAAAATCTTAATTAAAATTACCAGTAAATATGTTATATGTAAGTAAGTAAAGTAGTTCATGTCCGCGTGTGACGTAGGTGAGGCACTCATCTCCTTGTCTAAGCCCTTGAGCCGGCAATGGACGAATCCCAAGGTCCTGGATATGGGGCCAGTGATATCACAGGACTTGCCGTTTACTTCCCAGCTTACGCCGGTACCAAATTATACTGCTTGGTGACAGAGGCACGGTGTGCGCAAACAACTTGCCCAAGGTCGCTGCACGGAGTCGAACCTCCTCCCCTAAGGCAATTATTGGGTAGGGTCCTTCATTCAACACTGCTCAACACCACTGATTGATGCTTAGTCATTATATAGTCATATTAATAATAAGGCTGTGACTAGCGGACCGCCAGGCGGCCCGCTAGTATTTGAAACTTGCAGGCCGCCTGGCGGTCCGCTAGTCAATACGATATTTTGTGACTAGCGGACCGCCAGGTGGCCCTGAAATTTCAAATACTAGCAGCCCGCCAGTAAGGTGATTCCGCCAGAAACTTTTTCAAATCCGAATCCTTGGGCCAAAACATTGGCTGCACTAACCCTAAGACTAACCCTAAACGTCTGAAACCTGTCACTGAAAGACCCCCAGTCTGGACGGTTGCTTTGTCCGTTTTTTTTACTTTCTGCGGCCATAGGCCCCGCTTGTGCAGCATAATCGCAGCGAGGAATATCGCAGTTCATTCTTGGCAAGTGCAGCCTTCTTCTACGCATACTTTTTCTTGGATTATAACGTCTTGGCGTCACGCATTGTAAGAATACCAAACTTACTCGGTTCATACAGTTTTTTTTATTTTCTAAGTCGTTAAAGCTAAATATTTGACCAACATAAATGAAACTGTCCGTTACGGCCGCCATGTTGCTTATGAAAGTATCCACGTTTTCGAATCACGTGACGTCTTACACGTGACTGGCGGTCCGCTAGTTTTTCTAAACTTGCAGGCCGCCTGGCGGTCCGCTAGTCACTTCGTAATAATAATTAGTATGCGTTCGAGACTCCTCCTCTCAGATGATCATTGTGTGGGACCTTGAGCAAGCCCTTTACTCACAATTGCTCAGTGCCACTTTTCATACCAATTGATTTTGCCCATTATTATTTTATCTGAGGAAGCCCTCAGATTCAAAACAATAACTCAGCATTATCATCAGTGTGATCACCATTATCATATACTCTCATTGTTATTATTTTTTAACTAAAAGAGGTGGCAATATATTATATGTGAAATCACAGTGCAATTATTACAAGATGATGCTACAGAAATATACCCTGTATGAAATCACAATGTGATTATTACAAGAGATTGCTGTGGCAATATATATTCTGCATGACATCACAGTGCAATTATTACAAAAAGGCTGCTATGGCAATACAACCTCTGTGAAAATGTCATCACAATGCAGTTATTCCCAGAAGTTAAAAGAGGTTGCTATGGCAACATGCTCTCTATGAAATCACAATGCAATTATTACAAGATGCTGCTATGGAAACATAGCTTGTATGAAATCACAATGCAATTATTGCCAGAGTTTAGATAATCGTTGCTACGGCAACAGTTTTCTATGAAATCACAATGCAATTATTCCCAGAGGTTAGACAATCGTTGCTACAGCAACATGTTCTCTATGAAATCACAATGCAAAATTTTATTACAAGAGGTTGCTATGGAAACATAATACTGTGTGATATCACAATGCAATATGTCCTCTATGAAATCACAATGCAATTATTCCAAGAGGTTAGAAGAGGTTGCTAAGGCAATATATCCTCTATGAATTCACAATGCAATATTATTCCTAGCAGTGTTAACCATGTGTTTAATGAAGATCTTGATTGTAGTGTCATGTTTCAATGTAATATTACTATGTACTTGTCAGTTTGAGTTAATAAAGAAGATTATTATTATTTTTTTTCCCCCGATGTACGTGTAATCCCTCAGGAGTCTAAAAAATTATGCTAGGAGCTGTTGTTGAATGTCTGAAAAATCAGGCCTCGTCCTCCGCAACATTAGTGAAAGTGCCACGAAATGTGATGGCGTTATTATTATTATTATTATTATTATTATGCACATTCTCTGTGAGATCACAATGCAGTATTATTCGTAGCAGTAGCAATATCCTCTGTGAAACCACAATTTAGTTATTTATTCCTAGCCATAGCAATTGTATTGTATTGTATTTTTAGTTTGGTAACCAAACATTGCAAATGATAGACAAAACATACAATGCTTGTATAATCAATTAACGCAATCTGGCTAGACAGGAGACCCAAAAGGGGTCATAGACCATGCTACCACGGCCACCTGTGTAGTAGGCTAATAGGGCCTACAATTTGATGAAATGCAGTAGAACTAACAACACTAGATAGGCAATGATAACATTATACTGCACTAAAGACTCGATAGCATGTCATTAGATATGTAATGGTAACAAAATACTCAACTAAAAACTTGTACCTGGTTGCGGTGTGCCAACCAGTTTTGCCTAATAAACAAATATACACACACAATGCATAATAATAACAATGCATAATAATAACAATGCATAATAATAACAATGCGTAATAATAACAATGACTCACTGGGCCTCCTTGGTTGCCTCTCGGACTTGTTCCTCGGCTTCTCGGATCTGTTCATCGAGCATTCTGATCTTCTGCTCCCTCTGCTCGGGAGTGTCTCCTCCGAAGAGTTTCGTCTTCATTCCACTCAGTGAAAACGCACTCTGCTTACCCTGCATCTACGCAAACACAAGAGACAGGCTCAACTGGTCATTCAAGATTTATCAATTTATTTTACTTCTTTCTTGTTTATATGATGTTCAAACAATCAATCAATTTCGTTTATTCTCAAAATCAAGCGGACAAAGTCGCAACTTGTAACAGATTACAACTAATTTTTATATATAATGGTTCCTAAGTAATTAGGAAATTATGACTGAAAGCAGCATAATTTGAGGTAAGGCTAATATAGGAAATGTAGGTATATTATTCAGTAGATGTTTTTAAATAAAACTCAAGATATAAAATTACAATCACCTTAAACAGGGAGGAGGTCTTGGTCTAAGCTCATACCAGGAATGGAGACTGATATGGGATTAATCTATACATTAACTATCATTAAGAGCAGAGTATATTTTGTCAGTGAGTGAACATTGCTCAGATAACTAGAAGAGGCAAGCATCAGAATTTTTTAACAGCACTTTTTAAAGGCCTTATGTAAATCTTGTCCAGATAACACAAAACTTAGTACACCAAAAGCTTTTCTATGGCTTACAAAGATCCTCAAATTGCTTAACTGACTATTCTCATATAACACGTAACTAAAATAACACGTAATTTAAAATTAGGTACACATAATCTACAATTAAAAGTGATTTAAAAATTCTACGTGATTTAAAATTACACATAAATTCAAAACTATGCATAATTTAAAACTACACGTAACAGTAAAAAGCTTTTCTACGGCTTACAAAGATCCTCAAATTGCTTAACTGACTATTCTCATATAACACGTAAGGTGACACGTAATCTAAAATTAGGTACACATAATCTGCAATTACATGTGATTTAAAATTACACAGATTTTTAAAATTACACATATTTTAAAACTATGCGTAATTTAAAAACTATGCATAATTTAAAACTACACGTAATTTAAAACTACATGTAATTTAAAATTACACGTCATTTAAAATTATAATGCTACGAGGTATTTTGTTCTGAAAAAGACGAGTAAAATGGTGAGACCAGTTGTTCCCTCTGAGACAGCTTGCAGGCGACGTTTTCTTCGGCCTTTTCAAGATCCAACTGAACGAGCTCCTGCTTTCGACAGACACACCTAGACAGAAAAATGACCCAGTACAACGATCACAGAGAAAGAAAACCGCTTTAAACAAATCTTCACAGATATAATGCACAAAAGGCCGATTACATTAGGTGAGAACAGGTGAAATTAGGTCAAAGGCAGAAAAGTAGGTAAGAACATGTACAATTAGTCAAAGGAAGAAAGAACATGTACAATTAGTCAAAGGAAGAAAGAACATGTACAATTAGGTCCAAGGCAGAAAAGTAGGTAAGAACAGCTAAAATTAGGTCAAAGGCAGAAAAAGTAGGTAAGAACATGTACAATTAGTCAAAGGAAGAAAGAACATGTACAATTAGTCAGAGGAAGAAAGAACATATACAATTAGGTCCAAGGCAGAAAAGTAGGTAAGAACAGCTAAAATTAGGTCAAAGGCAGAAAAACTAGGTAAGAACATGTACAATTAGTCAAAGGAAGAAAGAACATATACAATTAGTTCCAAGGCAGAAAAAGTAGGTAAGAACAGGTGAAATTACGTCAAAGTCAGAAAAATACAGGACCTCGAGCAAGTCCTTCATGCACAGTTGATCGGTGCCATCGATGTTCTGTCGTATTGTCATGTGTGCATTTCTACACTTTGAAAGGACCACAATATCAAATACAGTTGTATCGAATAGAACATGTAGAAAATAGAAGATTAGAAGACATAAGGTCCTGCAAAAAGTGCTATTAACATACATCATGGTCTGAAAGAGCTGAAAGAGGTAATCTACACTGCTTACCTGAGTGCATCGCCAAAGGCATAATACTCTTTAAGCTGATCGGCAAACTGTTCCTCATCTTCCAGTATGGCATCAATCGACTGAGAGTAGCTGGAAAGATAACAGCAACAGCTGACCATTAAAACACCGCAACCTTGGTATAACATGTCGTTAAATTTACGTGGCATCGATTAATTTACATCAATGAAGTTCATCTACAACTTATAATCACCGTTTCTTTGCAAGAAGCAATATTCATTTCGTTCCATAGATTACAGTGCTCGTGAATAAGCTGGTTCTCTGCGCTTAGCTTCACAGCAGTGCTTTAGAAATTTGCAGATTACGATTACTTGTGCATAATTTAACTTTGGGACCTGTGGTCATGACCGCATTATACCCGAATTCGTGTTCTGTCGATGCGGGCTCTGAAGTACTTCATCTTTGACCTTTGTGTGCAATATTTCTGTGGACATTGAATGTCTTTGAAGAGAATTTCCTTTTCGTCATTGTACTTTTAGTCTAGGTTTGTTTGTCTTAGCTTCCAATTTAACAATGCAAACCACAATAGTTTCCTTATTAGAAAAACATCATCGTTAATTTAATGACTTCAGTTTCTCAGACTCGTTGGCTCATGACAGTTGAGGGCAGACCTGTGTTAGAAAACTGATGTGATCGACAATGTAAAAATGCAAGAATGGAACACTCAAACATGACTGATTATTGTAAAATAGTGAAAATTATTTTTATCTCGTTCAAAAGTATTTTCCACCTCAAGTGTGATAGGATTGATTTTCTATGCAGTGGCCTCTGAAAGCTACTTAGAAGACCCTACACTCAAACATGACCAACAAAGGCGAAACAATTAACAAATGCATGACTAGATCAGACTGGATTGGGTTGAATTAAATTAGTAGATTCATTCAATCATTCATTCAAAAGATCATTCATTCGGTCATTCATTCATTCATGCATGGTGCTTATGTAAGCATGTGAAACTCACACATCCATGTAGTGACCGGCCATTTGCAATCCGTCTCCCATTTCCTTGTCGAGCGCACTGAGTTCACTGAAGAGTCGGCCGTAGTTGGCGTGGATCTTGTGAATACCATACGTCTTATCGACAATGTGCTGCCACACAACATACGCGTTAACCTCATCATATAGGCAAAACATGGTAGACTAACTACTATGACAAGGTATATGAAGGTATATGCAGTCTTGTTGTCCTCGAGACCAAGGTCTTGGTCTCGAGTGCACTCGAGTTCGTTTTTAAAAGTCTTGGTCTTGGTCTTGGTCTTGAGACCAAAGGTCTTGGTCTTGAGGTTCAAGGTCTTGGTCTTGGTCTTGAGGTTCAAAGTCTTGGTCTTGGTTTTCCAAGACCAAGACCAAGACTTTTGTCAATATGAACAGTCATTAATTTTAACAAACGGAAAGAATTTTAAAAACTTATCCAATAATTACTCATACAGTTATTGCTTTAGTATTTACACGGTGTGAATGAGGATTCACTGTTGTTTTGGACAATTATTTTGACTTCCGGTTATTTACCATGGAATGATTTCAAAACAGACTCGTGATTAATTTGTACATTTACATCCGGTTCTTGAAAAGCTGCTTTGTGTGCTAGCGATTTCAGCACTAAGTTTGTAGACCGTGTTTTTTCACATGGCAGAACTTTTATGAGGCCCCACAGGTCACGTCTTGGTCAGAAAATTCTGAGCAAATTGGTTTTAATAAATTCAACAGGCATTTGGAATAACATTTCGCATGAAGGAAAATACGAATTCGGAATTCTCTGCAGTCTCCATTTAGAGTTGTTTTGCTTGAATAAAAGAAAAAACTCATGTTTTCATTAAAATAACGAGTAGTCCGACTGGACAATTTTTAGTAAGGAATAGAAGTCTGGATACGACTGTGATTTTTTTTGGGTCTTGGTCTCGGTCTTGGTCTTGAGGTTCAAGGTCTTGGTCTTGGTCTTGGTCTTGAGGTTCCAGGTCTTGGTCTTGGTCTTGAGGTTCAAGGTCTTGGTCTTGGTCTTGGTCTTGAGGTTCAAGGTCTTGGTCTTGGTCTTGAGGTTTAAGGTCTTGACAACAAGACTGGGTATATGGCAAGGTAAGGTAGGGTCAAGCATTCAAAGCTTCAATCTTTATCAACATGGGAAAGTTAAGTTCTTGGCTTCTATTGTTCCTTGCTTCCTACAGTGGCTGATCTTACAACTTACTTGTCCTTACCTTACCTTAATTTACCTTTTCTTCCCTTACCCTCCCTTACCTTAATTTACCTTTTCTGTCTTACCTTACCTTAATTTACCTTTCCTTTCCTTACCTTAACTAATTTTCCTTTCAGAGCCATAGCAACAAAGAACGTGGCTCCCTCTGACTCCAAACATACGTCCGGGGTCCCTTACAATGCGGAAACTGGAATGCGATAATATACAATATACAGGGTTCATATTATGTATACATAGGCCTACGCCCTACAGCGTACATGTATTCCATTTCCATATTTACACAAAGCGCTTCTTTCGAGCCTTGTTCTCTGCAAATTGGTTAATCAATGGTTATTTTTTGCCACTTTTAGGGGCCCCTCCAGGAAGGGCCCCCCGGTCGGAGGGCGGTCGCTATGCCTCTGTTTCCTTTCCTTTCCTTACTTTACCTTATAACGTTTCTTTCATTACCTTAGCTTACCTTGGTGTACCCTTTGTAACTGAACCTAATCTTAACTTTCCTGACCTTTCCTGATCTTACTTTCCTGACCCCAGTGTACCATAAGTTACTGTTTGCTCAAGGAACTACTCTTCTTCTTCTTCCCTCACAACCTAGTCTTTGGCAGCATCTGTCAGGGATCAGAGAACTGAATTAATCACAACGTACGACTCGGATCTTGACGATGTTGTTGATGTGCGTCTGAAGTTCATTGCAGTAGTTCTTCAACTCTTCGAATCTCTTGTCAGGTTTCTTCAGACGATAGGAAGCGCTCAACATTCGCAACTTCCACTCAGCCTAAAACACACAATGCATCGGAACAGCCTTACACGTCTAGGCTACATCACAAACACATGACCTTCTACAATAGGGCAACCAAACCATTTGCATGGCCTTACTCTCAGGGTAAAATGTAAACAAACCAACTGTATGGCCTTCTACAATATACGGCTAAAACATAAACCATCTGTATGGCCTACCACGCTCAGATTAAAACAAAAAGGAAAGGATTTTGAACCAGTTCTATGGCTTTCAGCACTTACCATTACCAGTGAAACTCGTCCACTACCTCGTAAAATATTAAAGAGGCTCTACATAAGTAAGTAAACAAGCCATTCATTCATTCAACCAATCACCCAATAAGCCAACTGACTGTGGCTACCTTGCTCTGGAAATCCGTGGCGTAGACAGAATCTCTCCATCCAGAACCATCCTACAGAAAAACCAAAACGCCAATACCAAATTAAAAAAATTGAATCCAACTTCTAGCACCTCTGACAGGTAACTATGTATACAAATTGCCAACAAATTCAGTTTCTTGGCCTCAGCATATACATAAATAACCTACTTGATAAAAAAAATGCTGCAACTGATTAATAAAAACAAAAACTATCATAAGTTTTAAAATGAATACATGCAAAGTAATTTAATTGATAATCAAAACTACAAAACATAAATTAAATGCTTTTAAACAAATTAAATGCTTATTCAACAAATTAAGTTTTATTAAAAAACTAAATGTTGAAACAAATAAAAAATTTATTAAATAGATTAAATGTTTATTAAACATATTAAAGGTTTATTAAATACAGACAAAAACTGGTTACATCTTTGAGGAATCCATGGAATATTTTGTCCTTGGACAGAATACTGTGCGAAGCAACACGCAGCAGAAAATTCTATGAAAAAAGACAAACATACTCATTAGAATTATGCAGATCCACACTAGATCAGAGTGGGGCGTGGTGGCTCAGTGGTAAGTTCGGCGCCTTGTGACCGGAGGGTTGCAGGTTCGAATCCCACTCTAGCCGCTGTGTACGGACCTTGGGCAAGTCCCTCACTCGCAATTGCTCGTGCCGCTTCGGCGTGATAATTCCGGCACAGTATCAAATGCTGTAGTCGGGAGCACCTCTGAGTAGTAGTTGACTTCGAGAGGCACTATAGAAATATCCGGAATAAATCTAAATAAGTAAATAAAATATTAAATTTCAGAGTGAGAATTTCAGACAACTGCTTCTGTCAGAACTTAGAGAAATTTCTCCAGCACGGTAAAAGCAGGAACACAGAAAACTTAAATACATATTTTCATCTCTCTCTCTCTCTTTAACCGTCCTCGATACGAGGGTTGGTCGCATTGTAGACGATTCTTCTCCATCCTTTCCTGTCCTCGGCTACTTGCAGCAACCTCTCTGTTGATAATCCCAACCATTCGCCAATGTTGTCCATCCACCTCTTCCTTGGTCTTCCTCTTGTTCTTGTTCCCGGTACCGTTCCCTGCATAATTTCTTTCTCTAGGCAATCTCCCTGTTTCCTCATTATGTGCCCAAAGTATGACATCTTTCTTCTTTTGATTGATTCCAATAGGTTCCTTTCCACCACCGCCGTCTCCAGTACCCATTCATTTGTTTTCTTCTCTGTCCATGATATTCCAAGGATTTTTCGTATGCATTTCATTTCAAATGCCTTTATTCTATTTGCATAGAAACTAGCAAAAAATTAAAACACATCAGGATCTCCTTAGAACATAATCTCACAACACATCTGGAAATTGTAAAGGCACCGTAAAATTATTATATTATTATAATATTATAGTTCTATATTATTGGAATATATTATAAACATTATTATCATTATATTATATATGTACAATATTAAATTAGTAACATATAATGATAACATATAATTAAATAATAATGTGTTATAGTATACACATGTCGTGCATGAACTACTTTTTTCCGTATGCAACAGTATAGTGGTTAGTTCGTTTCGACTCAGCTGAGAGGTTGGAGGTTCAAATCCCACCAGAGCAGAAATATATTCAGAAATTTCAGTTCCAACTGCATCCCTAACCAAATCAGCCATAATGAATACACTAACCATACACTGTCAGTGGGATGATCAGACGGTAAGGGAGAGGGCTGGCTACCACCATATAATTGTTATTGTAACTGAACATTTATAGAAGTCACTCAATAAATCAGAGGTGCTCCCAAGCCAAGAAAACACACATTTTAGTTGCTATATTTCCTTCTCTGTGAAAAGACGCAGAAATTCACCTCCAAACCAACTCTCCGCCTTTCGATGAACTCAACATCCAACCGATCTGTCGGAAGTTTCTGCCATGCATAAGTAACCTACACAGAAATTTCACAACTTACACGCAAAAACCTTCAGTCATTATAAATTAGCAACTTCTATACTGTAGCAACGATGAAAATGCACAATACATCTAACAGCCTGCGACATGAACTATACATATATGATTTATACAGTCAATATTTTAATTATTATTATATCATTATTATTATCATTATTAACACTTAATGTTATCATTATTTATTATTATAATAAATCATATTCGTAGTATTATTTCATTAAATGTATTATTGTAACCATAAATCCTATGGCAATAGCTATCATAATTACTATGATTACTAATTATTAATTATTATAAAAATTTTGAATAACTAATACTTTTGACATAATAACATATTATTTTTTATTATTTATTACAGTTGTTGTGCTCATAACTAACCAAAGGATTAGTCACAATTTCAATAATTATTATTATTTAAGCATTTTGTTTCATGACCAAACAGCCTGGGATGTCATGCACTTGCTCAATGAAGTGAACATTTCAAGGAACATTTGTCGCTTTAACTCAAATTCTAAATGGATAAACCATTGGTGGTGGTATTTAGCAGCTGGTAGGCTCTTCCATACAGATGCTCCACCAACTGAACTCCCGATAATATCCAGGGTACATGTAAATGTACACGTTTTTCTATAACCATATGGCCTCAACACTTCTTAATTTTCAATGAATTCATCTGGTGAGATCCTTCATCACTGCTGAACATTTGAATGGGTGCCACACCCTTTAATGACTCCATGTATGGACCATGCTAGAATGAACATATGGCCTCAACCCTGTTCATTTTTAAATGAACTGATCGGACAAGATCCTTCATTACCGCTGCCCGTTTGAATGGGTACCACACCCTTTAAGGTCCCCGTGTAAGGACCTTGCTAGCCCAAGATTCAATTCTCCACTTGCAAAAACAAGATAATAATGCAATTTTTTGTTGTTGAAGACAGTCGGCATATATGTGTCTGACTTACTCGCTTTTCTGGCAGTGGAGGAACAACAATAGTTGGATACATGATTTCGAGATAATTTCGCAGAAGTTCAAATTCTGAGTAGCGTCTCCAAGCAGATGATGGTGGCTCAGCATAATGTGGCATTTCAGGATCTGTTACCCTGGAAAACAGGTACGAAATATGTTGCAACAGAAAGGATAAATTGTAATCGTAAACTCGAACATTCTAAAGCGTTACTATAAAGCAAAGGACTTAATCACAAGCGCTTCGTCATGTCAGAGGGGTTGTCCAGAGATGTCAAGTGAAGATCAGAGTCTGATTGCCAGAGAGATCAGAGAGAGGAGATCAGAAAGTGGTGCGGAACAATTTTTCCCAAGGTAACCGCGGTTAATAATGCAATAACGCAGAAAGCAATGGCAGTTTTACCACGGTAATCGGTTTACTGTCAAGGTAGTACCACAGAAATGGAGAATGAGCCGGTGATAAACCAAGACAACACAACTGTTGACAGCTGCTGCATAGTCAGAACTTCTGACTACAAAGCAGCTGTACAGAGCTATAACAGTTGTTCTGAAATCAGAACATCTCACTCAGCACTTAGTTAATGCTAACTTTCAATAATGATAGTCTGTTTTATGTGTATGTTTTATTAATTCAATCATAAAAACAAATAGCTTTGTTTGCTAATAATTTTTGTAAATTTTAATTTGTAAAAACTTTTTGCAGGGAATGTAATGTAGTCCTGCGGGGATGAGAAGAAAACATGCAGGATGGGGCAAAACAGGGATGACACTTGTTTTTCGGGGGTTAGAATGGGGACGAGATTGCCTCCCCGCATCACTCTGAAAAGAAGATAGAGGAGCTGTTAAAAGCAACATAGTATAAGCAAAAGAGGTGATGTCAGAAGTGGAAATCCTACTTTGTTTCGACCAAATAGATGACAAATGTGTCCTGCATCTTTACAGATGATCCTCCGATCCTCTTCTCTGGTTCGCTGACTGTTATCTCCATCCATTGCAACAGGTGGTCCTTATAACACAACAGTTCATCATACTATACTAAATAAACAGTACTCTCTGACTTGGTTTTCATAAGAAAAACCGTTTATCTAGGATTAATGGACGCCAGTTTTTGCGTGGGCCCCAATAATAATAAACACACGATTGAAAATTTGTAATTTCTAAAGCCAAGCACAGGGCACCAGCTTATTATAAAGACTGTGTCATGATCCGAAGTTGTAACAAAATGCGCTATAAAAAGCTCTGATACCGTTATAGACACATACATCCGGTTGTTGGGAAATCAAGTCGGGAAACGCGTACAAGTACGGTGGTTGGTAGGGCCTATTTGGTTAACACTGCAATGGTTAAGCTTGCAACTGAATAGTATTTACAAAAGAAGCGTTAGGTTAGCTGAAAAGTTGTTAAACTTGGAATGCTAGTTTTCAATGAAAAATCCTTAGGAGCTACAACAGGCAAGCTGTACATGTTCGCCCGCTAGCTGGACGATTTCGGAGACTATGCGAGATCAGATGGGAGGTCGTTCAAGGCCTGGGTATCTCATTCTTGCATGTTTCGTCGGTCCGGAGTGAATGAAAATGTTTACTCTGTGGGGTGCGGATGACGACGACTCCTCATCTTTATTTCCCTTGGCATTTAAAAATGCCTCAGGGTCGCGATGAAGAGGCGAAACGAAGTTGTTGCTATCGTCCTCCTCCTCTGCCATCTTTGTCTTGCACACAGACTATAAATGGAGATTCCACGCATGGATGACGTAATTTAAAGCGCCCAAACTGTACCATCCTGTAGAAGACCGAGTTATGGTACCTGTAAAATTTAATAAGCCCGTTGTTGCCCTATTATTCTTTTTTTCTTTAGTTTATTCTTGTTTTCAGTTGTCTTTGTATAATGAATACGGTACTCCAGTATTTAGCACTGTTGGGCCTTTTGGATCTGGAAATTTGAAGTATGAACACCAATAATTATTATACTCGATGTTAAGTCAAAGTTGCTGGTCCTCTATCGATTAATTTGGAAGTAGTTCGTTTAGGCGTGTATAAATTTATGAAAACCTTTATTCAATCGTTGTTAAAACTGATTAGGCTATTCATCATCCGTCTACTGGGAAGAAATGCATTATTGTACATCCATCATGTGGAACTAAGTTAATTACTTCAAAATGTTCCAGTTCGTTTTTTTATTACAAACAGCGAATCGTTCTGCTACACACCCGAACATAGCTGCTCTTATTTAAATTTATTTGTTATTTTGTACACATAATTTGGTACATTTTCAATAATTTTTTTAGTAATTTCTTGAGTGGATTTTTCGATAATTTCCACAAAATACAAAACTAAATAATAATAATAATAATAATAATAATAATAATAATAATAATAATAATAATAATAATATAAAAAATATCTGGGACTGCCACCAACCCACAGATTCCAGGCAATTGCTTTTGAGACCTTGGCCCTGTCAATCCCTCAGGCGCCGCTTTCATCAGCAATATAGGTAGTCGCCTTTCTACCATCAGTGGCGACCGCCGTGAGGCTTCGTTTCTCTTTCAGCGTCTATCTATTTGCATACAACGCTACAACTCTATTGCCTTCAACGGGACATTCCCAGCGCCTCCGGACGACGAGGTTTGATTTTCCAGACACTGTCCCCTGCTCCCAACATAATTTTTTCTATTCCTGAGGGACCATTGATACCTCGGGACAAAAAAAAATAAATAAATAAATAATAATAATAATAATAATAATAATAATAATAATAATAATAATAATAATAATAATAATAATAATAATAATAATAATAATAATAATAATCGTGGACGAGGACCGCTAAACTCTGGATCTTCACGCTTCTAAGACAGTTTCAAAATAATAATAATAGTAATAATATTTCGTTTAATATTTTAAAACTGACAATTGCGCAGTATGATTACAAATCAGTATGAACGGATCATGGGCGGCGATCATGGGGAGGGGGGGACGGGGGACATGTCCCCCACCTTTAAGAGTGGGGGAACACACACCATACATTTGTTCCCCCACTTTTTGAAGAAACACCAAAAAAGACCAAGAAATGTCATTGCGCGTGAGGGTTTTTGTTTTTGCTGCCTATTGGAACAGATGAGGTAAAAAAAATTTCAGAGGAGAAGTGTGAGAAAGTAAGAATAAATTCCTGTAAAAAAGGTAATTCAAGACTTTGAGAAAGAAAAAAAATGTTTGAAACGGAAAAAGTTAGAACCGGGGGACCCTTGAGAAAAGGAAAAAGTTACTACCGGGAGGACCCTTCAGAAAAGGTGTAAAAAGTAGTAAAACAGGTGAAGGACTAAAAAGAAGGTCATCAACTTTTTTAGGAGATGAATTGTAAATTTTTCGGAGATTCTGTAAGGATAGAATTTTTTTCAGAGAAGAATTAAATGTTCTTCAGTGACCATGGCCGACTTGTCCCCCCATCTCTCAGACAAGATCGCCGCCACTGGAACGGATGATCACAAGCTATTACAGGAGTCGAATTTAACTGTATACGGCAGCCATGCAAGGCGCCCATCACGTCCTACATCTAATTTTTAACAACGCGCCATCTCGCGAATGAAAATAGGCTGAGTGGACCTTTTTGAGAGGGTTGAGGGAAGCGATCCCGGTACCGCTTGCTCTTCACGCCAGTGATGTTACCACTACTCTATGGACCCCCCAGTGGATCTGAAAGCTAGGCTACATGTAATTTAACGATAGGACTATCTTTAGTGGCTGTAGGCCTAATAGCGGTTGAATTTTTACTATCTCTTTTGAAAGCTGGTTTTTGGCTTTTTCGACAAAAGCTTAACAGGGTCATTTTCTGGTATATGCATACGGTAAATTAAAAATACGGCTGTCCCCGGTCATTTCTAAAAAAAAACAATACATAGTCTGATCAAGCTAAGTGATAAGATTAAAATGTTATTGATCTTTCGATTCATGCTCTACCTCAGTATAGCCTACTTGCCCTCAGAATATTGTGATTATGTGGATTACCAACAAGGGCGCTGCACATGGTGGCGGAGACTACGACAATATCCCGCCTTATGTAGTCGCGCCCGCATGATGGGGATGGACTATGACCGACGTCAGACCGGAGCAGAGGTGTAACTTTGGCCTATAACATGGGGGTAGGGGCCTACACAACTTATTCTCCACTTTCACTTTTCGCATGGACACCATTTTGGACATAATTATTACCCTGCCAGTATTCTCATTAATTTTTGTGGACCTCATAAGGGTTTGGTATCGAAATGTCAGTCTCACCTGGGCCTGATGTGGATACGCTGAAAGGGTTGATTTACTTGAATTTGTAGTCTAAACCTCTACGTAGTTCGTGGTCTATGATTAGTAGGCCCTAGGCTAGGCCTATGAGCCTAAGTAGGTTAGATCACACAATGTTTCAAAGTAAAGTTAAGGTACTGCTGGAATAGGTCGAAAGTCAAAGTTGAAAAATACCAAGGAATCATCTTGCGCTTTTACCTACATTTATATATCCCGATTATACAGTATCTAAGATGAAAACCATAAGGCGGAGAGTGAGTGTGGTGTCTGTTCTTTCCAAGAAGATCATAGCCGTGGCCCTGATCTGTGGCCCCGGCTGCCTGCGGGCCGGTCGCGGCGGGCTGTCTGTCGGGTGACCTATGTGGCTGAAAGCCTGCCTGTCCGACTGCAGGCGTGTGGCTCTCGATTTACCTGTGTATCTAAGCACATTGTCTTTCGTGACGAAACTCGCATATCCAATTTTGGGGTCCATAAAACCTTACTCCACTGGTCTGCTGTCCAACTGGCATGTTCTCTGGCCCAAATTAGGCGTTTGAGTCACTGACCAGCATTCAGGAAGGGTTTCTTGCGTGGTATTCTAGCCCGCAGACCTGCTTTCAACAGCCTCCGACGTACTGTCCAGTCCGACACAACGACTCCAGTCTGAGCAAGTCACTTTAGCCAAAGCTACTACCCTCAGCCAAGGATATTTTTGGGGTTGGAAACCCATTCATTTTCCAACAGGATGGTGCCCCATGCCAAACAGCCAAGAAATGCCAGAACTGGTTTAAAGAAAAGAAAGTGAAGGTATTGGTTTGGCCTGGAAACAGCCCAGATCTCAACCCCATTGAAAACCTCTGGGCCAGATTGAAGAGGGGGTGGCTGGCAAGAGACCATCAAACAAACGGGAACTGATTGCAACAGTAATTCACTCATGGTTTCATATCATAATCACCTACAGACCTTCAGAAACTTGTAGACAGCATGTCAAGAAGGTGTCAAGCTGTAATTCGGGCAAAAGGATACCCAACACGTTACTAAGAGATTACATGTACCGTACATGAAATCTCGTACTCAACCATCAGTATTACCTATAAATAATATCAACAATTGTCAAATAAATGAAAAATTTGTCAAATAAACGAACTAAATATTTGTAAAATAAATAAACTCAATAAAAACATAAATTGAGCATGTTTCTGCCTTCATAACTATGACTTTCTATTGCAAAATATGCAAATTGGTAGGTGTTTCCATAATTTTGCTCGCTAGTGTAGGCCCATATATATTAATAAGCCTGCATCGTGATAATTAGCCTAGGCCTATATACTGTAAGCTTAACATTAGGCCTAGGCCTATATCAGTGGTTTTCAACTTTTTGTAGTGACGGAACCTTACACAAAACATCTGCTCCAGGAAGTTAGGAACCATCGCGTTTCACTCGTCCAATTGTTCAAGAAATATATTAAATTGTAACTTGTGACGTTGGAATAATATTTATATGTTAGAATTTTTAAACTTTAGATATCAGTTAGGCCCTATTTGAATATCTGGTGCAGGATAAAGGCCTAATATGCCTATTACATTACAAATACATAGGCCTAGGCCTACTTTAGTCTATCACAGGGTGAGAATTGTCGGGGGGTGGGGGAGTTTAACCCCCCAGTCTTTCTTAGGACCCCACAGTAAAGCCTTCATTGCACACCCCTACTCCACGTAAATCAAAGTCTAACCCCCCCAGTCTTTTCCTACAATTCTCATACTGGTCTATCATTCTGGTGTAGTGCACACACTGCACAAACATTGTCAGTGAACAACAGCATTTTATTGTATTTCGCGAGTAGATGGACAAAATATTAAAAATATTCTGGAACAGAGTAGTTTATAGAACAGCTGGGCTACAACTAACTTTGATCAAGTTTAGTGCGAAATTTTGTTGCCTGATGGATTCGGTATAATAAAATGGCCATTGGTTCACATGTCATCCCGGGGACTGCCCTCTATCGAATATTTCTGAAGTTGTTCGTTTGTGATTAGGTTTGAGAAAGTGTCTGGGCGCGTGATTTTGCTCACGCGGAACCGAAAAACCTTTTTCTCGTTATTGCAAATAGTAAATTAACAGCAATTAATTTAGGGTTTATTTTGATTACTTCAACGAATCAGTATAACACTTGAATATTTTTACGACACCGGAATATCATTAGGCAAACCCTAAATATCCCAGTTTTAAGGCTAAATTATTCGAGCACGAATTTAGACTTTTAAGTCATTTGAATTTATTGGGTCGACGTTTCGACTAATCTGAAAAAATAATAGGTAGTGATAGTGTAGTGTAGTGTAGTGATACAAGTGTAGTGATACAAAATGGTTTAGAACGAGGTGATCTGTTATCTATTAAACAAAACACACTGTAGCATTTCCTCCGTCTTCTATTACCTAGGCCTATGTGTCGAAGTTACGCTTTCATACTACTGATTACAACGGCAATCTTTAAATTATTACTATATTCTGTATAGAAATCTATGAGAAACTTTTTAGGAAAAAATTGCATGCCTTATAAACCATATGCTATGTACAAGAGTTTTAAGTCGCATTTTACAATGCAGTAGATATTAATTGGATCACATATTCACACACCTTTATATCAGAAATAGTGGGTCTATATGAAGATATCATCTAAGGCAGGCGTTATATCTTTATAAACAAATGCGAACTAACATATTAATTTTTTGTAGTCGATAACATCGACAAAGAAACAAAAGACAAAATTTCCACGTGGTTTCAAATAAAATCTTAGCGCTATATCAGATCGCAAGATTAGGTTGTAAAAATCAACTGACATGGTTGGAAACAGCACATAAGCGATCTAAAACTGGATTTTAAATAGTAATAGTTTCCAGTGTTTAACGACATCTTATGGCTGCCAGGGCCGTTGACTTCACCCTCTTTCTTTCTGCAGGCTTGGGACTGGCACTACCAGAGTACGGGCACTTTCGGAGTTTAAATGACCCTGGTCAAGGTGCACGGTCTCAAAAACGCTTTATTCGACAGATGGCGGTAACATTGAACAGTGGTTAACCTTTTGCTGGGTAACAAAGTAGGCCTAACACGGAAAGAAAGCGAAAAATAAAGAAATTAATAAGAGGTATATGAGTTGTTGAAAAGGAGTTGGCGTCATTAATTTTTAACGTTAATTTTTGCCAATTTAACCGAATTCACCACTGCACGGTTTGACGATCTCTAAAATCTGTAATGGTTACGGTGAAAAATTACTGCCCTCTTTCGATTGAAAATTTACGATTGGCTTTTACTAGGTTCTTTGCTAGATGGTAGACGTATGACAATTGATTTAATCGGTTTTAAAATAATTTCCTTGTTTTAGGAGGAACTAATATGAGAACCATTTTAAATGCCAAAAAATCCGGTTGAAAATGGTTGAGCGCTTCGAGAGATTATTGATAAGATATGCGAAGACTTGGTCTCAATGTTAGCAGTCGTGGCCGAGTGGTTAAGGCGATGGACTAGAAATCCATTGGGTTCTACCCGCACAGGTTCGAATCCTGTCGACTGCGTTTTCAGTTTTAATAACCGTTCTAAGTTTATTCGCGTTATTTTGGCTAAAGTCCAAAGACAGTAAATGGTTGTTTTCATTTTCTGATGCAGTATGGCCGTCCGGCTGTTATCAGCGCGTCCGGTGTTTTTGCCAGAATAGTTTCGAAATCGTAATCGTAAACTCCAAATTTCTAAGCGCCACTCGAAACTTGAAAGCTAAGGCAAAGGCACCAGCTTATTTATGAGCGCCGCGTGGAGTTAGAAGGGTTGTTCAACGGGTAGCCACGGCCAGGGCTGTAGTGGTAAAATTAGAGGTGAGTATAGGCCTACGCTATCGGTTAGTTTTCCGAAACAAATTAGAGGTGAGTATACGCTACAGTATTTTGTGAGTATACGCTACAGTATTTTAATATAAATAAATATAAATATTTTGTGAGGTGAGTATACGGTCTGTAGAGGTGAGTATACGCTGTATACCCGCGTATACCCTCGACTACAGCCCTGGCCACGGCAGGTCTGAGTCCTGCTGTCACAGGAGGCAGAGTAGCTGCTAAGGCGGGTGTCATTGTATTTGTCATTTCGGTTTGTCATTATGCAGATATTGTCCGATAATTCGATTATTCTGCGTTTTTGAACTAATTCTTAAGACAATCCAGATTTCGTGCGTTTTTGGAGCCAATCACCAGTCATCACCAACGTCTGATTTCATTTTGCAGATTGTCGAGCCAGTGCCGTTTTAAGGCATAGGCATGCGAGGCCAGGGCCTAGGGCCCCGGCCCCGCGGCGGCCCAGAAACAAATAACAATATTATAAGTTCTGTTCTAACAAGTAACAATTCTGCAAAGTAAAGTAAGAACAATAACACATTTTTATTATTTTTTTAAACAAATGTCTGCTGTCTGCATTTTTAGTTAAATATAATTATTGGTAATAAAATCAGAGCGCTATAGAAATAAATCAATAAGTTTAACGCATGGCGACGATGGCGCACAACTTGCTGTAGGCTTTTGGCTATTGTGTTTGTTTTCATTTGTCTGCTTTTTCAAAACGCTATTCAAGGAATTTTTATGTCTTGGTAAGTTAATATTAATTTTTAATATTAAATCTCTCTGTCCTATAATCTAGTCATTTTATAAATTGTTTTAAACTTTAAATTGTAAAAAGGGCAAAAAGCGTATCAAATTTCGCACAGTTAATAGGATAAATAGAATGATGTTGGCGTGTCGACGCTCGGTACTGAGTCGGTAGTGAACTTGGCAAACTTATTTAACTTCACAAAATCACTTCATTTCCACCTCCCCCAATGTGTAAGGTTGAGGTTTTTTAATAGTTTCTACCCTTTTGTTATGCAGATTAAGATTCTGATTGTTAGTTATCACCGTCGTTCACGGTAAACCGATTTGCAACTTTTGGCCAATTATCACTAGGCCTACGATCAATTAAACGAAACATCAGACAACCCATAAAAAATGCGTAGAAATTATATGAGTGGTGCGAAGAGAAAAAATGAAGCAACTGAAATTGAAATGTCGAACAAACATCCAAAAGTATCTTCTTTTTTTCAAAGTCAGAAAACACAATCATCATCGCAGTCCGACATTGTTGAGACGTAAGATACTCTTACGTTGTCTTACTCGTCTACTGATGACAGTCTGATGTCATTGTTTGCAATAAAGATAAAGATGAACAGTTATTGTCGCTGCAAGATGATGGCCAACCAGTCGAAAGTACAGATGTTGTCACAACACCAAAATTCGAAGCCTATTTCGCAAGATGTAAGCCCTACGGAGTCAGCGGACTATCCAACTGATGCAGCCTTATGGAGTCCAATCACGGAGGAATTGCGATCTTATTGGATTCGTAAAGGTCCTGCTAGTTGCCAGCATAAAGAGTCTGACTTTAGTACGACTCAACGCGTGTATCGAACGGGAGATCAGTTGCATAGACGTTGCTTAACTGATTCCTGTTTCCGTCGTGAACTGCGAAATGGTGAATCAGTTTGTCGCGAGTGGCTGCTCTTTTCTCCATCGCAGAAGTCTGTGTATTGCTTTGTCTGTCGCTTGTTTTCAACAACAACGATGGGTCATCAATCTTTCTGTCAATGATGGTGACAAACTGTACGGGTGAACGTTCTTTCTCAAAACTTAAATTAATCAAGAACGAGCTTTGCAGCCATATGATGCGAGAACGATTGAACTGCCTGTCTGTTATGAGCATAGAATCAGATGTGTTGGAGTCTTTGAATTTCGATGATATTATAAAAGACTTTGCTCAGAGCAAACACGAAAGCGATGTTTGTAAGAAACTGTCGTTACAAAGTGACAATCCATGTATAGCAAACATGTACTCATTATAATCACACTTTCAGTTTGTATAACAAATAAACAATGGAAACTGTAAAGAATGTTAAACTAAACTTTTATTTTACACTTGTAGTACAAAGATTGATGTGTTAGCTGTGTTATTATTAGTTTAGTAAAAGTATACTATATTAATAAATTTAACAAAATGACACATATGCACGTTACACGTACAATGCACTAATGCAATACTCTGTATCTGAGACTGAGATATTGAGACGGAAATCGGATTACGTTTAAGGTTATTTAGGGTTTGTGCGGGTTGTGCCTAGGGCCCCCAAACTCCTTAAAACGGCTCTGTGTCGAGCCCATACTTAGCCTACGTACTCACTGGAGTGAGCGTGAATAATATTATGCTGATGCTCTGCGCTTAGCTTTGGCGCTTAGCATGCCAAGAAGTAGGCTACAGTTATCGCACTGCACGTTTAAGCCCACATCTTATTCAACCGGGTCATTGTTACTGCCTGACCAGCAAAAGAATCAGTTGATACTCGTGAATAAGCTGGCGTCCTGCGTTTTGCTTTCGAAATTTGGAGTTTACGATTTAGATTGTTTAATGCAAGCACAAAAATGTATGTAGAAGTTTCTGTTTGCAAAAGAGAGTGGTGTCCTGAAAATGTGTGGACCCCTATACAGTGTTGGGTAAACTCACACAAGAAATTAGTTAAATCAAAACTCAACTCACGCACCTCAAAATGAGTTTAAACTCAAACTCAACTCATCCTAAGTGAAATGAGTTAACTCAAACTCACTTGTTAAATGAGTTAACTCATAAACTCGCACGTTTCATACTAGCACGTTCTAATCGAGCAACAATTTTTCCTTCACGCCTACTTGTAACTGAAAAATATTTTCCATCAAGAATACATGGTACTTCAGCCATGTTTTTCTTAACTGTTCACAATATACAAAATATGCAGTGCTAAAATACTGTCCGCTAGCAGTGTTTACGACCCTCCACTCACCAGTATGGAAAACCGACGATATAAAAAAGGCTTGTTTCAACATAATATGTGCCGAGTGCCGAAGAGTGAGTTGAGTGTAAAATAATTGACAGTTACAACTCAAACTCACAGAAAATATGAGTTAACTCAAACTCATAACTCACACTCTTTAAGGTGAGTTAACTCAAACTCATAAATCACAGCAAGTGAGTTAACTCGTGAGTTTAAACTCATATGAGTTAACTCATACCCAACACTGCCCCTATATCTTCTAGCCATGGAAGAAAAAGTTTCGCTCTTTCTGAAAGCTACATACCAGCTCGAGTATATTCTAAACCGGCATATCCTTTCATCTGCACCGGAAACGGACCCAGAAGTAGGTCAGGTACTACAAAAGTATTTTTGACTGCACCGGAAGTGCAGCCGAATTCTACATACTACCTGTCAATCGTGTATCGACGATTTTGACGTTGTGGTCCTCCATAACTCTGCAGCGAAGTACCGAGCACAACTCGTGATATAAACGATTGCTACAGAACTGCAAAGAATCATCTGCGATAAAAATTTTCTATTTGCCGGCCCGACTATCTCGCATCTGCTATAGGCCTATGTACATTCGTGACCTTCGTCAGCTGCGCCCAAAACTTGATTACAAGACCGAATCCACAATAGCCACCACAATTGTTCATTCCAATCTCGACTACTGTAATTCCATTTTCTACAGCATCGACTCTTCTCAAATAAAACGCCTACTAGGCCTAGCAGTCCAGAACGCTCTCGGCCGCGCAGTCACTGAAACTCTCAAATACTACCACATAACCCCCGTTCTGAAATCACTTCATTTGCTAAATCAGCAATGGCTTGTTTTAGAGATTTGAATCTCGGGCTAGCACGGTCCGTACGCGGTGACCTTTAAGGGCGTTGAAACTAGCACTTGTGGTTGATGGATATCACCCGAGCAATTAATTGAAAACAGAGCGGGGTGACATAATTATATAAAGACATGTACATTTACATTTATGAAACTCGATGTACGCTGAAGTGGTGTTTGATTCTCAAGTGCAACTCGTTGACGATCAGGTAGAATTTCAGATAACTCACAAGGACCGTGAAAGAGAGAGAGAGGCCAGTGATTAATTTGTGTTATATAAAGATCAAGCCACACAGTTCCTGTTGTGCTTAGTTTTGCAGAAACGTGGTTTAACGACTTGAGCGATATAATTATCAGAAGCTGACCAAACGTATTTGGACACACTAAATTAACATTACTACTGGTTGAAGTCAGCCAGATACCATCTAATATTCTACGTTGGCAGAAAAGCATGCGAATTCCTGCAGGTCATGTCCGATTTTTACATTACATTAAAAGCCAGTTCTTAAACTTAAACTGATATTGTACTTTCATGCTGTCAATGGTTAAATCTAAATTGTTTAAAAATGGTTTTGTTAATCGATGTATTATTTAGTTGTGCGTGCACACGTGTGACTTAATAATCTGCTCTTGTTATAGTTTATTTTTAAAATGTATGTAATCATTGTATACATGTAGGCCGTAATGCATGTGTGCTTGCCAGATGCAAATAAAGGCTACTTACTTGCTTACTTTGGATCTTTAAGAAAACACCAGCAGCTGCTGCAGAGAGACGTTTACAGGTACACGTCTCCATTGACATGGGTGTAATTTGCTGTAGCCTGATCTATTGAACTTGTACTGCGCGGCCCGGTACTGGTCCGCAAATAATTGGCTACTGGGGTTAGAAATGATAACCGAAATTGCAATTTTGATCGTACTCAAATAGAATATAAAATAACATTAATAATAATAATAATATTTATTCTTTAATTAAGCGCCTGCAAACGCACTGCGCTGTACAAGTAGGCCTACATGTTATGCGATAAATCTTAACTACTAACAGAACAGCATCCGATAGTTTGAAAAGCACTTTTGCAAGCAACGATAATCATCGAACGTCAAGGAGACTGAATGCTACGCCATGTTCCAGAAAAAGTCCATCAACTTTACATAAGCCTTCGTAAGTATTCGAACATTAGGCCTACCTGGACAACGATCGTAAAAGCCCTTATTGAATGAATTGTGAACAGCCTCGCCATAAACCAGTGGGAAAATGTCGACTCTTCACTTATAACGTCAGTAGATCGCCCAAACATCATCATATCACTCCCATCCTCAAATCACTCCATTGGCTAAAAATGCTAGAGCGAATCCATTCAAAGTTATATCCCTACAACTCCCTATAATATTCCCAGCCCGAATACCTCTTCACCATCCAGGCAACCCGTTCCACCCGATAATCCTCTTATCTCAGTCTTTTTTGGCCCATTCTCACTATTCTCCAACCGAGCCATATTTAACACAGTACCACGCCACTGGAACGATCTCCCCTCTGATTTCCTCAGATTCTCGGTTCCTCGAATCATCATTCCAATTCGTCCTCCTCCTAATGCTCCTCTGTCAATCACCCCCGAGCTTTCCACTCAAAACGGCTCTCGCCTTTTCAAGAACTCTTACCCTGACTCATCTGATCCTCCGCCTTCCAATTATCTTCTCGCTGTAAACGACAGCCGCCTTAACAGCTGCGTCTTCAGGAGATTACAGAATTACCGGTATCATGAACTATAGATCAACATTTTCAGATAGGACCTAGGCCTACGTGGAGTTAATGGATGTGTTTCTCCCTCTTCCTGTATGTATAGGCCTACTCTTGCCTGATTCTCAGTCAACCGCCTGGTAATTGCGCTACAGGAAATTTTTTTGGAAGTTTACACGCAGAACAATCTTCATTGGCTTGATCCAAATAAATTGATCAACTGATTGAGTTTAAACACCAAAGTCCAATCGATAACAGGGAACTTGACTTGTTGTTCGAACGGTTAGCTCTTCAGTTGTCGAACGACGTTATGATACGAGTGTTTTCGTGAGCAGACGAAAGTAACATCGAATTCATAATGTCTTAATCAAGTCACTAAGTACCGGTATGGTTATGTTGTCAGGAATCGTCTCGCCGTTAAAAGTAACTCAAACAGGTTAAATTCTTATGTAGTTCATTCGTTGCAGTTGGATCAATCTAACGCCTTTTAACATAAGATGTAACTTCTAGTTTTACTTGGGCAAACAGGAAATACAAAAGTAAAAACACTTATTAGCAGTGTTTGAAGGATGGCTGAAGAAAACCGAGAACCCGAGGACATAACTGATTGCTGCATTTGTGTCGATGTCTTACAAGATCCGAAAATCCTACCATGTATTCATACATTCTGTATGAATTGTCTCCAACAGACTGGATTGAAATCGAACAAAAGCCCAGGCGATCAAATGTCCTGTCCAATTTGTAGACGACAATTTACAATTCCGAAAGAAGGCTTTACATATCTCCCCACTAATACATTCATTGAGAGACTGATAAAAGTGAGAAATCTTTTAAACCCAAGATCATCGAAAGTCTTATGTGACCCTTGTACGGAGGAAATGAAGTCAGATTCAACAAAAGAAGTATTCGCAGCTGACATGTACTGCGTGGACTGTAGAGAGAAATTGTGCGAAAAGTGTTCCAGAGATCACAGAAAATTCAAATTGACCAAAACTCATAAGCTCATTGCTCTAAGTGATCATGACTCCATTGACGATGGATTGGTAGATCTTTTAGCACCGTGTGTCTGTGAGTTACACAAGCAAGCCAGGTTAAACATGTATTGTTCTGATTGCCATGAAGTGGTATGTAACATATGCTTCATCGAAAGACACAAGAATCACGAGTCAGCGCGATTGCTGATCAATTTCGGAAACAGATTGAAGATTATATTAGAAAAGTTGATGACTGGAGATTGAGAGCACAGACAAAGAATGCGGAACTCGACAAAGAAAAACAAGATTTACAGCAAAAGACTCGAGACGTCGCAAATGAAATATTAAAAAGGAAAGAAGAACTGGAAAGCACTGTCACAAAAAATGTGTGTTTCGTAATGGACAAACTTGACTCTTTGAAACACGATAGGCTGAAGGAAGTCGAAGTTGAAATTGAAGAAAACGACTTTTATCTGATCAGTTTAGAAAGCTACAGTCGCTATTGCATGAGTATCTTGACCAAAGGATCTGCTAGCGATATTTGTGGAGCTGCTGACAATTTAAATACAAGAGCAGTTGAGTTGGAAAATGAAACGGGACGCGTATGTGATGGGAAACTTCAACCATTCGATATCTCATTAGTGGAACAGGCTCTAAATCAACTATTGGAACGGCGCAGTGCTTATGTAGATGGCCGAGTCACAGGTAATGATTCAGCATACTACACAGTGTACATTCTCACAGTTGGAAAGCAATTCTTGAAGCTTCAAAAGCTACATATATACGCGCTTTTATGCTGCGATTTTATGGTGCTTTTGAAATGTAATTGAAACCGCTAAACAAACATCCACAAGATTAGGCCTACTTGCTTATTTATTTATTTACTTACGTTGAACTTCTGTACTGTTCGATTAGCCGCAACACAACACATTTCACTCAGAGTAATAGAATTAAGCACATTTCACTTAGAGTAGTAGAATGAACTACGTGTCGAAGATGCACAGCTAAACTTTCTAATTTTGTGCGGCGCGGGGAGATGGTTGAATGTGCGCTGACACGAAGATAAGAAGGACGCGGGTTCGATACCCGTTAACCCCACAAGGTTAACTTAGCCCTCATTCCCTAGGTGGCGATTGTAAAATGAGCAGTAGTACAGACAAGCGCCTTGCATGGCTGCCATTCAGTTAATTTCGACTCCGGACGCCCATGACTACTACTTTTACAGATATTTGCCTTAAATATCATTAAGTTTCTTTAGACGGATAACAGGCTATAGGCGTATAAATCAAGATGTGGGTGCCGCCTTTCTGGCGGATACTCGGAGGCCGGGGTAATGGCCGAAGGATGACACCCTGACCTGAAGAGTCTTAATATTTAGTCTTCTACAGATTAACTTTTGTGACTTTTTAGCAAATGTAAGTACTGCAACACCGGACATCATTCCTGAGATTAAGCGAGATGAAGAGGAGACAACAGAATTAGAATCTATCATCACCAACCACGAGCATGCGACTATGATAGAAATAACAGAAAGTGAAAAACTTAAGAAAGAACTGGATATAACAAAAACCGCCAGTGACACTTTGAAGGCATCAAATGAGACATTAACCCATGAACTAGACAATGCACGATTGACAATCAGCAGAATGCAAGCTATAAGTGATGGATTTCAGGAAGAGCTAGACAAAAAGAATTGTGCCCTAAGCAAACATCAAGCAAGTAGTAGCAGTTTACACCAAGAACTGGCAAATGAGCAAATGTGCAATAGACAACTTCAGGAAAATACTGTTGGACTTCAACATGAGCTAGCCAATAAGAATTCGACCATCAGCCAACTTCATGCTAGCAGTGAAGCACTTAGAAAGGACCTAGAACATGAAAAAATGAGCCAAAGAGAACTTAAAGCACACAGTGACAGACTTCAACAAGAGCTAGATAATGAAAAAGTCAGCCATAAAGAACTTAAAGTAAGCATTGACAGACTTCGACAAGAGCTAGACGATGAAAAACTCAACAGAAAAGAACTTAAAATAAACAGTGACAGACTTCGGCAAGAGCTAGAGAAGGACAAACTCAGCAAAAAAGAACTTAAAGCAAGCTGTGACAAACTTCGACAAGAGGTAGACAAGGAGAAACTCACTAACGAAGAAGTTAAAGCAAGCAGTGACAGATTTCAGCAAGACCTTGACAAGGAGAAAATGAGCAACATAGAACTTCAAGCAAACAGTGACAGACTTCAGCAAGACATGGACAAGGAGAAAATGAGCAACATAGAACTTCAAGCAAACAGTGACAGACTTCAGCAAGAGCTAAACAAGGAGAAACTCAGCAGCAAAGAAATTAAAGCACACAGTGACAGATTTCAGCAAGAGCTAAGCAGGGAGAAACTCACCAACAAAGAACTTCAAGCAAACAGTGACAGACTTGGACAAGAGTTTGAAAATGGGAAAAACGGGATTCAAAAACTACAGGAACTTAATGCCCAACTTCATCAAGAAATAGACAACAAGGATTCGATGATCAGCAATCTTAATGCAAGTAGAGAACTAATCAGGAAAGAGCTAGAAAATGTGAATTCAAGTAATGCAGAAATGCAAGAATATAGTCATGTACTTGCAAATGAGTTGGATAACAAGAATTTCACCATCAAACATCTTCAAGAGGCTAGCGAAGAAATTCACAAACAGCTTGAAAACGAGAATATCAACAAGAGCTTACTTCAAGCAAAAATTGACAGACTTCAACAAGAGCTAGCCACAAATAATGTGACCATTTGTCAACTTCTTGCAAATAGTGAAGCATACCACAAAGAACTAGACAACGAGAAAACGAGCAACACCGAACTTCAAGCAAAAAGTGACAGACTTCAGCAAGTCCTCGACAAGGAGAAAATGAGCAACATAGAACTTCAAGCAAACAGTGACAGACTTCAGCAAGAGCTCGACAAGGAGAAAATGAGCAACATAGAACTTCAAGCAAACAGTGACAGACTTCAGCAAGACCTCGACAAGGAGAAAATGAGCAACATAGAACTTCAAGCAAACAGTGACAGACTTCAGCATGACCTCGACAAGGAGAAAATGAGCAACATAAAACTTCAAGCAAACAGTGACAGACTTCAGCAAGTCCTCGACAAGGAGAAAATGAACAACAAAGAACTTCAAGCAAATAGTTACAAACATCAGCAACAAGTACAGAGCAACAATTTGACCATCAGCAGTCTGCGCACAAGTTGGCTAACAATTCAGAAAGAGCTAGAAAATGAGAAAATGCATAGCAAAGAACTGACAGAGGACAACAATAGTTTACAGCAAGAGCTAGCAACCGTGAAAATGAGCAGCAGGCAATGTCGATCAAGTATTGAAAGACTTCAACAAGAGCTAGACATTGAAAAACTGAACAACCGCCATCTTCTTCAAGAAGTAGACAGTAAGATAACGAATAACATGCAACTTGAAGAAAGTAATAATAGACTTCAGCAAGAACTAGACAATGAGAAAATGAAGAACCAGCAACTTCAAGAAAACATTGACGGATTTCGGCAAGAGCTAGACAAGGAAAAATCAAGCCAGCATAAAATTCGTGAAAGACTTGATAGGTTTCAGCAAAAGGTTTACAATGGGAAACGAGTTAGTTCGCAGCTTGAAGCAAATAGTGACAGCCTTGAACAAAAGTTTTGTAACAAGAAATTGACTGACCATCCATTTCAAACAAATAGGAAAGAAATGCAGCAGGAACAAGAGCGCGAGACAAAAAGCAATTACCACATTGGGGGTAACAAACTTCAACAAGAGCTGGAGAAGGAAAAACTAAAAAGCCTCCGTGCCGATGAGGCAAACGCTGCCAGCAACGCTGTGGAAAATTTTGACACACAGAACTTCACCAACGACGGATCTCAATCAACAGCTGTGATCTCCATCTGGACTTGCACAAACAAAACCGGTAATTTCTTTTCTTTCTTTGGAGGCTGATTTGGTCTAATTGTTTAATTTTAACATAGAACACCAACTTCACACAACAGAAAATATTGTTAACGTTTTTCAAATTCATCTTGTATCTTGATTCCAAACCCCAGAAACTTGAGGACAGTTCTCTCACAATAGTAATTCTGTTTGCAAGCAACTAGCTATCTGTAATATTATTATATTCTTGAAAATTTCCAAGTTTCATTTTTCCATCACATTGAAAGATGCTGTATTTCAAATGCAGATTTATAGTTGTGTATGCCACCATTAATTAACTGAAAAGTTCATTTATGGACAGCTTAGTTACCCTTCTGCAAAATAGCTTATTAAATTTTGTAATAGGCTACATGTTAATTGTGTGCATTGTCTTTAACAGTCTGCTAAGTCTTGCAAAATGCTCTACTTACAAAGTAATGGAACAGTCCTTTAATCTCTAATATTGATCTCCATGGATGTGATCACGGTTACCATTGTAATCAGTTTACTTAACTCAAGTAAGCAAAATAATCCCAAAACAATCTCTCTTTTGGACTTGTAGCCTACATTACGAAAGTAAAATGTGCAACTCAATTTTCGCAAATGTCTGTATAGCCTTCCGTTTCAATGCCAAGCCTATAAGTTCCTTTATAGTGGAAGTAGGTGAAGCAGTCATGGATTTATATTTGTTTTGATACTTTTTAGAATAATTTTTAAATGTGATTTTCAGTTAACGATGAGAACAGTTACAAATGACAACCCTTCTGAGTTAATGTGATACAGACAAAAGCCGCGCAACTAGAAAAAAAGGGGGATCAATGGGGAGACGATCTTAGACAACGAATTGTTTGCTCTAAGCAACGCAAGTTCAGAACTAGAAGTTTACGACTCGAATAAACTCAGCTTCAGTCGTCTGTTCTATTTGAGAGATTTAGTTGCCCCGGTGGACATTGGATCCTGCACAATGAAGAAATTTCTTTACATCATGGATGCTAAGTCATTGGTCAGTCGAAGGAAATCCTGCCAGTTATTCCAAACGGAAAACTGTTGCAGCAATGGTCCACAGAATGCGACGGTCGTCTGTCTGTAACGAAGGAGCAAAATTTACTGTTGACTGTTTACCCTACAAGCAAACTAACTGAATTTTCGCCACAGGGGAACTGATGCGTGAGATAAAACTAGACCCAACGTCCTGTACAGGTATACGGCATCCATGGCATGCCACAAAACTGGCCAGCGGTGATTACTTGGTCAGCCACGGGCATGACAACTATGACCAACACAGAGTGTGCACGGTGGATGCCGATGGAAATGTTACACAGTCATTCGGTCGGGGGAGTGGAATGACCACCAATCGAATGAAAAGACCGGTGCATTTAGCCGTCGACGGAGATGGATTCGTGTTGGTGGCTGATAGATGCAACTGTCGAGTGCTGTTACTGGATGCATCCCTGCAATATGTTAAGGAATTTCTCTCCGCCGAGAACGGACTACGGCAACCGCGAAGAATTCTTCTGGACGAAGCCAACGGTCGACTCTCTGTGGTCGACAGCGAATGGGATTCTGAGAAGGACGTGTACAGAGACGGCCAAATTTTTGTTTTTGAAATTGCATGAAACCAGCTCAGACTTCCTGTACACATTGACACCTTGCAAGACCTTGAAACTTAAAGCTTAATTTAATTTATAGTGAAGCTACACGATGTGTAGATGGTTTTATTTTATTCAGGTTGTATAAGAATTTTTATTCCCATTAACAACTCGACCGCATGATGCTACAACATACTGACCAATCAAAGACACTCATTCCCGCATAGTTTTCAAGATTAGGCTGTAGTGTCACATGCCATCGCATCCGATGACACATGGACGGTCCACATGCAACAGGCCTCTTAATTTTGTTATCAATATACCCCCTTACTAAACTGCAGTCACACAGCACTCCTTCAAAAGCACTTAGATCACATTCTATCACATCACTTGACTTTTCCTCCAGGAAACAATCATTTGCAAATTTCATTATTGACACCTTGCCCTTTGATGCAAAATTTATGTGCAGTATACCGTTAAGCTTCAACTTTTTCTCACATTAGTCCAGGAATATTTAGTCGGCGTATTACAATTCTCACTTAGATCTACATCCGACATACGTGCCAATTTATGAGTTGCAGACAGGATGAGGACGTTACAATAAAAGCCATCGTACATGTACAGCGTCGTCTTTACTATAAAATGGCGGGCGGAGCATTCCGCTTAAACAAATAAAAGCTGCATTGTTTTTTGTTACTGGTTACTGACTATAATAGATGTAGGCCTATGCATGCGAGGCACATGTGTAACTGGAAGGCGAGTTGCAAGATAAATACGTCCAATATAAATGTGCCAGATAAAATATTCACGAGTTGAAATAGGCGCCTATCAGACTTTATTTTAGAAAACTTCCATGCTCCAAGCATGGGCGTCCAGAGGGGAGCAAGGGGGCATTTGCCCCCTGGATTTTGAAAATTGTCTCGTTTTCTGTGTTCATGAATAAAAAACGTCATTTTCCCCTCTAGAAATTTTTTTGCCCCCTTAGAAAATTTTGCTTCCCTCATAGAAAAATTCCTGCGGACGCCCATGGCTCCAAGAGATAAGAGTAGGGGCGTGTAATATGTGTCAGAGATCAATGGCGGCAATCACAAAATAGTGAGAGGAAGAATTGTCGTGAAAATGTCGATTTTGTGAAATAGAGACGACAGCAACTCTGGACACGCGCTGCGATGGATGTGTCTTGACCGACCAGATATAGGTTATAAACTCCGAAATCGACCTCATTCATTCGCCTCTCGCCCTTGCCCAAGAAATATACAAAGAACTTTCAGCCTATAAATGCTGTTTACAGGCATCTATTAGCCGTCTTCTCTGAGTGACCATTAGCGGGCAGTCAAGCTTACCTGCATACGGCCGACTAGATAAATCTTAGGTAATTATGTAACTTGCATTTGCCTCAACAGAACTCAGGTGGACATCATCTGCTTCTATAGTTATAGCATTCGAACAATCACGACCATTTTCTAAATTTCTGCGCCCTTGACAGCAATGTTTTCTACCTAAATAAAGGAATATACATACATACATAGTAGATAAGAAACACAAGAATACAACTTGATGAAGACGTTACACATCTAGCGACCGCGGAAGACGTAGTCATACGTCCAGTCAGCACCATACGCACGCGCACACACACACACACACACACACACACACACACACACACACACACATATATATATATATATATATATATATATATATATATTAGGGTGACACTGAACAATACACACAAAAATTATTTTTAGATTTTTTAAAGTCTCGCCCCTCAAAAGTGTTCTCTATAATATCAGTACCATCTATAAAAAGTTTTAGTGAAATCCGAAAATATTTAGAGGTCACTCCAGGGCATTGAAATTTCGATATATAGAAAACAATGTTAAGAAATAATATGCTAAATATTTTTGTTGTCTGCCAATTAAATTTTTTAATTCTTATTTTAAAACCAATAATTTAATAAAAAGCGGTGAAGACCTAATGTAATTGCGAGTCCAATGGTCCAAGTGTCGCTTTAGCATTCGACAGTACTAAAATCAGTCACAGAAATGTTGCACATATCCTAGCATATCCTAGCAGCCAATACATAATCACTGGGCCATGATCCTGCTGAAATTGTTATCAATCGTCAGATCATTGCCAAAGAAAGCTATGCATCATTCGCTCCCGAGGTTCCACTTACAGTTCACTGAGATGGCAAGTTATTGCCAGCTTTGACATCATAGGAACATGTTAACCGGCTGGCTGGCTATGCTGGTATAAGGTGAAGGAACAATGAAATTCCAGCGAGTTCCTTTACTGCCTAATGGAACAGGCGAAGCGCAGGCTTTAGCCGTTTTCAGTTTGCTTGAAGAGTGGAGTACAGCTGGCTCCATACGGTAGTAGTAAGAGTACTGTTCGTCTTAGCGAAATCTCTCCCGGCAGACTAGGGATGACAGCGAAATTTCTCCCGGCAGACTAGGGATGACTGCGAAATCTCTCCCGGCAGACTAGGGATGACAGCGAAATTTCTCCCGGCAGACTAGGGATGACAGCGAAATCGCTCCCGGCAGACTAGGGATGACAGCGAAATCTCTCCCAGCAGACTAGGGATGACAGCGAAATTAATTCTTTTACATTTAATATATTTTAATTATATTTAATATATTTGAACCCTAATTTGTACTCTTACACGAGGGATTTATCTTATTGAAACATTTCAAATGTTGAATAAACTTATTTCTCACATAAATTTTAAGTAGAGCCTACAGTTAAATTATTTTGAACTTCACCAATTTGTATTGCGCCCTAGCACAGCGAGACTCATTTGAATATGATATTTTAAAATATATTATGTTATAATCTAAGGTATGTTAAAAGTTGTACTCTTTCACAAACAGAAAAACCGAGAAACAGTCAAACAGCCAAACAGTCAAACAGCCAAACATTCAAACAGACAAACAGACAAACAGAGAAACAGACAAACAGACAAACAGAGAAACAGAGAAACAGTCAAACAGAGAAACAGACAAACAGACAAACAGACAAACAGACCCTCACACGCACAGACAAACAGACCCTCACACGCACAACAAACAGAGAAACAGAGAAACAGACAAACAGAAAAACAGACAAACAGACAAACAGAGAAACAGACAAACAGTCAAACAGACAAACAGAGAAACAGTCAAACATTCAAACAGACAAACATACAGTCAACATATTTTGACATCTTAATAATAATAATATGGAAGCGTTTTAAGCAAGAAGAGAGAGAGAGGACCCATGAGCTACAGCAATTTTTAAATTTTTTAAATATTTTATTATGTTCAATAGCCGAGTGGTTAGCGCGTTGGACTATCAACCCAGAGGTTGGCGGTTCAAACCCCACCAGGGCAGAAAATTTGAATCCAAACTTCTTTTCAACCCCCAGTCAACTGAGATATGGCTAAAATGATGTAGAGGTAGACATATGCTGAGACTGAGAAAATGAAGGCGCTATCGATTTATACCATCCTTTGAATGGGCAATGACTTAAATATTTTGATCTATTCAGCCGTCGACTCGATTGGAGGCACATAGTGTATGGGTCTACACAAACAGGCAGTCAAAAGACCCAACATGCACGAGTGAACATATTGTAAAGCCATTGTATATCCAATGACTGTGCAGTTCAATGCATAGACCTTTACACACACTCAAATATATATGTATATACATCTTTTAAGTCCTATAGAGCATCAATGACTCCACAAAATATGAGACCAACTCTCATATGCCGAGGCTAAGAAAATGAAGTTGCTATCACTTCATGGACTGCTCTGACAACCGAAATGCTGACGTGTGCACTAAAATTTTAATTGCAGATTACAAAAGACATATGCGATAAACCTAAGATGTGCATGTGCAAATTGAATGAGCATCAAACTTTTGGTTTTCTATATTGCAAAGACATGCTGGGTGGACGTGGGACGAAATTTCTACAGTAAAATTATGATTTAGGTTGCTAAAATGGAAGATATAATGATTTGCATGGTAAAATGTCAGATGGCTTTGGACGCTCTGACGCTAAAACAACAACTTTCACACTCCTAAGGAGTATGAAACATTGACTTGTATGATTAAGTTACAACAATTATTGTGAAACACCGATTCTTTTTAAGTTTTCTCTATCAACCTTCTGAAGTGTATATTCATAAGATGTTTGAAATATTGAACTATACAGTAGAATTACAAATCTTATGGTGAAACATTGCATAGTTTGAACCCTTGTACACTAATTTCTAAATTTTTCGATTCCTAAGTTGTACGAAATACTGACATGCATTGTAAAATTTCAACAAGTAAGTTGAAAAATAAGCCAGCGCGGAAGACTTGTACACTAATTTGATTTGCATGGGACGATGAATTGCATGATTCAACGGCAACGCTTAGGATGAAACGTCGCACAGTTTTACATCTGACACACTAAATTCCGAATTCTCGACTCTGAACATGTATGAAATACCAACCTGTACAGTAAAAATTTAAACATTTAGATTACTGAGACGTGCACCATGAAGATTTGAACGATAAACTTAAGACATTTACGTGTTCAAAGACATGATGAATGAGAGTTTAAGCTTGCGAATTTTAGTTTGTAAGACTGTTGAGAGCATGTGTGAGAGAGAAGAGGGAGAGAGAGAGGAAGAGGGAGAGAGAGAGGAAGAGGGAGAGAGCGATGAAGAGCGCGAGAGAGGAACAGGTCGAGGAAGAGCGCGAGAGAGAGGAAGCGGGAGAGAGAGAAAAGAGGTTTTAGAAGAGGGAGAGAGAGAGAGCGAGAGAGGGAGAGAGAGAGAGAGAGAGAGAGAGAGAGAGAGAGAGAGAGAGAGAGAGAGGAAGAGGAAGAGCGCGAGAGAAGAGGTTTTAGAGTAAAAGGCTTAATTTCTATGATAGTTTGTTCACTAAAACGTCAACTTTTAAGTTCGACAGACACACGCGACGATAGTTTGAATGCTAAACTTACAATTGATACTTTGCAAAGACTGCGATTACAGGGGGTTTTACAGTGGATTTTATCCTAGGTGACAACTTTAAGACTGTAAGGTGGGCGAACCGAAGGTTTTTTAGTTTGAGAAGCTCCTTAACATGCTAAAATTTTCTTTCCATAGATGAGTGAGATGAATGTTCTCATTATAAATTTGTTGCATGGTCTGATGAGGTAGTTAGAGTGGAGGTTCATATTGTAAAAAATTACACATTTTAGACTGGATAGGTGCTGCTAAGATTAAGTCTTTCCACACTGTACATCCAAATGTGCTAATTTCCACACCAACATACCAAACTTTTAGTCTGCGAAGACGCAGGACTTGTGAGCCTACAGGCTAAATGACAAGTTTTTGCTACAAAGATACCGGTGTTGAAGGTTTGCTAACGTCTTTCACGTTTGCGTATTCAGTTGGATTGAGAGTTTACTTATTAAACTTAGAACTTGAGAGTTGGATGAAGGATTTCTATAGTAAAATATCGACTTTTATCATGTGAAGCCGCAAGATGTAGAGCTAAAATGAGACCGTTTATGTTGCAAAGATGTGCAAGACATTGCAAAGTGTCATCTCTTACGAGGTAAAGTCTGCCGAGAAGAGAGCAAACACACAATTTTTGGAATGTAGAGACGCCTACGAGGTGAGAAACTTAGATCTTTTAGGAGAGCTACCATGAAGGTTTGCAGAGTAAAATGTGAGCTTTTGAGTTCCACGAGCGCTGACCAGGATGGTTTCTATACTAAAATTTACAACTGTCTTCGTTTCACCGAAAGATTTGCACGCTGATTTGCATGTTTTAGCTGATCAACTTGGTGAAATATTAGCATGTAAATGTTTAGGTAGCGAGACATATGACAGGAACGGCTGCATTGCCCAACATTTTACATACACATAGTAATCGCATGTTTAAACCGATGTTCAAAGACAAGAAGACAGCCAGAAATGATCGCGCAGTGCTAAGAATATTGTTCGATTTTCATTAGTTATATCACAACTTTGCTGATGAATCAAAACTTTGTCTTTTACCTTCGAGTGTACATTTCTACAACTTTTGCCAAAATGTTGGAGCCAGTTTCGCATGAATTTGGAATGTTGACAAGTTTAATTGTTTAAAATGGACTTGTAACATTGAAATCTTTGGTAATGTCGTTTATGCGAAAATGCGGACTTTAACAAACTGAGCGTGTGTGGAGCATAGATTTCCATATGTTGTGCGAGAAACTTTGGTGACTCGACCTAGAAGTTGCATTATTGAAATAAATCAGCTTTTAACCTACAACTCGTGTCTTTGAGTATTTAGTTATTTTGCATGCAATTGGAAAACTCCTGAGAATGAAAATATGCAAAGTTGCAGGTCTATAGAAGATCTCTCCTCTCAGGCGAAACCTCTCGTTTTCTATCAAATTGCAGCTCCAACGCTTTGCTAGACCTATCATCCAAACTGCGCAAGACATCATAAAATTTTACAAGTGTTCCTACAAATCACCTCTAGGAATAATATGTCAACCTCTGAAAATGCAACATGCATTGCAAAGGAAATCACTCTGTTCACACAAGTTTGCAATCACATATCTCATACTTTATCCGTTAGAACTCTCATATATTTCAGTTCCATCATCCAAAGATGTACAATTTCAACTACATTTCATCCAAAAACTTAAAGTTTCCACAAATCCGCTTATTCCACGACATATCCAAAACCGTGCGAATGCGAGCTCAGCTTGCCAATTAGCTTTACTTTCAAGCGTTCAAACTTTAAAACATCATCCAGTCGCATAGATCTGCACATTCTTGTTCATTAGTTTTGATATTTTAACTCAAAATTTGTGAAAGAGGGCCACGTCTACATCCAAACCTGTGTATGTAAAATGTTGGGCAATGCAGCCGTTCCTGTCATATGTCTCGCTACCTAAACATTTACATGCTAATATTTCACCAAGTTGACCAGCTAAAACATGCAAATTAGCGTGCAAATCTTTCGGTGAAACGAAGACAGTTGTAAATTTTAGTATAGAAACCATCCTGGTCAGCGCTCGTGGAACTCAAAAGCTCACATTTTACTCTGCAAACCTTCATGGTAGCTCTCCTAAAAGATCTAAGTTTCTCACCTCGTAGGCGTCTCTACATTCCAAAAATTGTGTGTTTGCTCTCTTCTCGGCAGACTTTACCTCGTAAGAGATGACACTTTGCAATGTCTTGCACATCTTTGCAACATAAACGGTCTCATTTTAGCTCTACATCTTGCGGCTTCACATGATAAAAGTCGATATTTTACTATAGAAATCCTTCATGCAACTCGCAAGTTCTAAGTTTAATAAGTAAACTCTCAATCCAACTGAATACGCAAACGTGAAAGACGTTAGCAAACCTTCAACACCGGTATCTTTGTAGCAAAAACTTGTCATTTAGCCTGTAGGCTCACAAGTCCTGCGTCTTCGCAGACTAAAAGTTTGGTATGTTGGTGTGGAAATTAGCACATTTGGATGTACAGTGTGGAAAGACTTAATCTTAGCAGCACCTATCCAGTCTAAAATGTGTAATTTTTTACAATATGAACCTCCACTCTAACTACCTCATCAGACCATGCAACAAATTTATAATGAGAACATTCATCTCACTCATCTATGGAAAGAAAATTTTAGCATGTTAAGGAGCTTCTCAAACTAAAAAACCTTCGGTTCGCCCACCTTACAGTCTTAAAGTTGTCACCTAGGATAAAATCCACTGTAAAACCCCCTGTAATCGCAGTCTTTGCAAAGTATCAATTGTAAGTTTAGCATTCAAACTATCGTCGCGTGTGTCTGTCGAACTTAAAAGTTGACGTTTTAGTGAACAAACTATCATAGAAATTAAGCCTTTTACTCTAAAACCTCTTCTCTCGCGCTCTTCCTCTCTCTCTCTCTCTCTCTCTCTCTCTCTCTCTCTCTCTCTCTCTCTCGCTCTCTCTCTCTCCCTCTTCTAAAACCTCTTCTCTCTCTCTCCCGCTTCCTCTCTCTCGCGCTCTTCCTCGACCTGTTCCTCTCTCGCGCTCTTCATCGCTCTCTCCCTCTTCCTCTCTCTCTCCCTCTTCCTCTCTCTCTCCCTCTTCTCTCTCACACGTGCTCTCAACAGTCTTACAAACTAAAATTCGCAAGCTTAAACTCTCATTCATCATGTCTTTGAACACGTAAATGTCTTAAGTTTATCGTTCAAATCTTCATGGTGCACGTCTCAGTAATCTAAATGTTTAAATTTTTACTGTACAGGTTGGTATTTCATACATGTTCAGAGTCGAGAATTCGGAATTTAGTGTGTCAGATGTAAAACTGTGCGACGTTTCATCCTAAGCGTTGCCGTTGAATCATGCAATTCATCGTCCCATGCAAATCAAATTAGTGTACAAGTCTTCCGCGCTGGCTTATTTTTCAACTTACTTGTTGAAATTTTACAATGCATGTCAGTATTTCGTACAACTTAGGAATCGAAAAATTTAGAAATTAGTGTACAAGGGTTCAAACTATGCAATGTTTCACCATAAGATTTGTAATTCTACTGTATAGTTCAATATTTCAAACATCTTATGAATATACACTTCAGAAGGTTGATAGAGAAAACTTAAAAAGAATCGGTGTTTCACAATAATTGTTGTAACTTAATCATACAAGTCAATGTTTCATACTCCTTAGGAGTGTGAAAGTTGTTGTTTTAGCGTCAGAGCGTCCAAAGCCATCTGACATTTTACCATGCAAATCATTATATCTTCCATTTTAGCAACCTAAATCATAATTTTACTGTAGAAATTTCGTCCCACGTCCACCCAGCATGTCTTTGCAATATAGAAAACCAAAAGTTTGATGCTCATTCAATTTGCACATGCACATCTTAGGTTTATCGCATATGTCTTTTGTAATCTGCAATTAAAATTTTAGTGCACACGTCAGCATTTCGGTTGTCAGAGCAGTCCATGAAGTGATAGCAACTTCATTTTCTTAGCCTCGGCATATGAGAGTTGGTCTCATATTTTGTGGAGTCATTGATGCTCTATAGGACTTAAAAGATGTATATACATATATATTTGAGTGTGTGTAAAGGTCTATGCATTGAACTGCACAGTCATTGGATATACAATGGCTTTACAATATGTTCACTCGTGCATGTTGGGTCTTTTGACTGCCTGTTTGTGTAGACCCATACACTATGTGCCTCCAATCGAGTCGACGGCTGAATAGATCAAAATATTTAAGTCATTGCCCATTCAAAGGATGGTATAAATCGATAGCGCCTTCATTTTCTCAGTCTCAGCATATGTCTACCTCTACATCATTTTAGCCATATCTCAGTTGACTGGGGGTTGAAAAGAAGTTTGGATTCAAATTTTCTGCCCTGGTGGGGTTTGAACCGCCAACCTCTGGGTTGATAGTCCAACGCGCTAACCACTCGGCTATTGAACATGATAAAATATTTAAAAAATTTAAAAATTGCTGTAGCTCATGGGTCCTCTCTCTCTCTTCTTGCTTAAAACGCTTCCATATTATTATTATTAAGATGTCAAAATATGTTGACTGTATGTTTGTCTGTTTGAATGTTTGACTGTTTCTCTGTTTGTCTGTTTGACTGTTTGTCTGTTTCTCTGTTTGTCTGTTTGTCTGTTTTTCTGTTTCTCTGTTTGTCTGTTTCTCTGTTTCTCTGTTTCTCTGTTTGTCTGTGCGTGTGAGGGTCTGTTTGTCTGTGCGTGTGAGGGTCTGTTTGTCTGTGCGTGTGAGGGTCTGTTTGTCTGTTTGTCTGTTTGTCTGTTTGTCTGTTTGTCTGTTTCTCTGTTTGACTGTTTCTCTGTTTCTCTGTTTGTCTGTTTGTCTGTTTCTCTGTTTGTCTGTTTGTCTGTTTGAATGTTTGGCTGTTTGACTGTTTGGCTGTTTGACTGTTTCTCGGTTTTTCTGTTTGTGAAAGAGTACAACTTTTAATATACCTTAGATTATAACATAATATATTTTAAAATATCATATTCAAATGAGTCTCGCTGTGCTAGGGCGCTATACAAATTGGTGAAGTTCAAAATAATTTAACTGTAGGCTCTACTTAAAATTTATGTGAGAAATAAGTTTATTCAACATTTGAAATGTTTCAATAAGATAAATCCCTCGTGTAAGAGTACAAATTAGGGTTCAAATATATTAAATATAATTAAAATATATTAAATGTAAAAGAATTAATTTCGCTGTCATCCCTAGTCTGCTGGGAGAGATTTCGCTGTCATCCCTAGTCTGCCGGGAGCGATTTCGCTGTCATCCCTAGTCTGCCGGGAGAAATTTCGCTGTCATCCCTAGTCTGCCGGGAGAGATTTCGCTGTCATCCCTAGTCTGCCGGGAGAAATTTCGCTGTCATCCCTAGTCTGCCGGGAGAGATTTCGCTAAGACGAACAGTACTCTTACTACTTACGATCTATGTCTCTTGACACAACTTCTAGCAATACCATGCATCCTTCATGCAGGAGTATGTGTTCTTAGGGTTGCCCGGTAGTCTTGAGGAAATTACCGGACTATGGCGGTCAGAGGGCGATGCCCGCAGACCGGTCCAGGGGCGTTGAGAAAGCCTCAGATCGGGGTCTCATAAAAGGTCAGAGGGGCGAATCCTCCTGAAGCTGACAAGATTGCGAAACAGCAGTAAAATTTGTAAGTTGAATTTCGGACATAATAAATAATAATTAGGCCTATGCTAACCATACCGTCCGTCTATCGGCGAATTCAAAAGATAACATTTTAACAAAATATTTCAACATTTTTTAAGTTTCGACTTTTTTAAAGCTACCGTATTATTACTTTTTTCAAAAGTAAAAATCACAGTGTAGTATATTTACAATTTATATAAATCAGAATGTTTTTTAATGTTCGGTTTTAAAGTAATTTACAATGAGGCCAGATTAATAGCCTATATCTCGACTTCCTCGATCGTCTCGTATTTCCTCTTTAATGTTCGATCATCTTCATTGGCTTCACCTTACTCACTGGCGTAAACGTCAAAAATATTGGGGGCATTTGGTTATTCATTCTACACTTTATGCATTGGGTTACAGTCCATCTCAATTATTGGGGGGCTCGTGCCCCGGCTGCCCCCCTCAGAGTCTACGCCTATGCCCCTTCTGCTCGGATTCAGCTTAAGGATCTCACTTTCAGTCTTATACAGGCTTAGCACCCAAGTACCTCTGCGACATCGTTCGTCTGCCAGTTTCAGCTGCTTCCCTGCGTCCATTACGATCGCTTAACCGACATGATCTTTTTGTATCAAGACCTTACCTTAGACCTTAGTCCTTCCACGCGCTGACAGCGCATCGGGCGACACAGCTCCTCCACACCATTTTGTCCTCCGCAGTCTTCTCAGCCTCCTCCGCCGCCGTCCAAATCCTGCATGACCGTGCTTCGCCAAGTCTTTCTCGGCCTCCCGCGTTTTCTTTTCCAGCCCGTCGGGGTCCAATCTAGTGTCTGCTTAAGAATTCTTTCATTGTCCGATCGGTGTGTATGACCTAGCCAGCACCATATCCTCCATTTTCTCCATAGACGTTCTCTTTCTCATATCTTCATTCTTTATCTATCCCCCCCAAGAGCCAGTCAAAATGGCCAAAACTCGAGCCTTCTCTTGCATTGGTCCTGCTCTTTGGAATCAACTCCCTCCATTGACATGTGCCTCTTTATTAGCTGGTGGCCCAAGTGCCTCGTTCCGCTGTCTTAAAACCACTTTCTTGTCACTGGGTCTTTCGCGCTGGGAGCGCCTCTGATTAGCGAACACTGCGAGAGGTGATTTATAAATTTTAAGTTACAATACAATACAATACAATGATGAGTTATCTCGTAAAACGTAATAAACGAACGCTTGCGCACTGTTACAGTACAGTTCGTAATTTCGTCATCGTAAATTTCAAATAAAATTTAATAAATACCTGTAAATGTATTTGTTACGATGTAATTCCAACAATTATTGCTAACAATAATCATTTACTGCAAATTACCGGACACCGCCGTGTCCGGTAATGTCTGAAATTTCTGACGGGACAAATTGTCTAAATACCGGACTGTCCGGTTCATTACCGGACACCTGGCAACCCTATGTGTTCTGCTGGAGCGCGCTTAAGACAGATCTTCTAAGCTTGGCCTGCAGACATCGTGGGAAGAGTCTTTGATACTCTGATGGTAAAATCTAACAGACCTAAAATAAAACTGTTTGAAAGATTTGCGAAATCTTGGGGCTCAATTGATAAAGATGGCTATAAAAGTGTCATGTATGATGGGCTGAATTGTTGCACAGCTGAGGTCAGTCAGAGATGACTTGGTCAGTTCTGTGCCAGATCCCTGAATAATTTTCATGCACGAGATGACTACAAAAAGCTTCTGGGACTAGCTTTAATATCTTTAGGCATCCCTCCTGTTGATGAACAGCCCATTATAGCTCCTGGTGCTTTCCACAGAGCGCGGTGGATGGCGAAGTTGATACGCTGTTTGAAAATCTACCTCTTCAGTTCTCATGTTGATCTGACTGAGTTTGAACTACGAAGCCTTCTTGAATTCAACTGCTTACAAGGCAGCAAATGAGACCGCTGCTACAGCAACAATACACAGCTTTTCAAACCATTTGTGGTACCTGAGCGAGACTCTGGTTGGCCTGGGGTTGTTGATTAGGCTGTTTCTCATGATAGCAAGATTGGAATGGTTGCAGCCCTCGAACGTCCGAGATGCGATGACCCTCCTTGGCGTATCAAAGTTAGTGTGCAGCAAGTACCGCTATCTAATTTTCTGAGCTATCTAATTTTACAACTACAAACACTAAGAAACTCTTCACTGCACTAGATGTTCGTACACTCATTGCTCTCCCTCTGATGCCGCCACTGCAGTCCGCCTTATGTGTCTTTCCACTGACTCATTGGTCGTCTGGATGTCTTCTAACCGCCTCCGTCTGAACCCCTCCATAACCCAATATATATGGCTGGGTACTCGCAGGCAACTTGCCAAGATTGATCTTGCTAGCCTTGCTACTGAATTCCCTAATATCGTCTTTTCCACTTCTGTCCGTGGCCTTGGTGTCACCATGGACTCTGAACTCACCCTCTCCCAGCATATTTCACAGCTGAGCCGGGGTTGTTATTTTTAGTTACGTCAGCTCCGTGTCGTCTCCCGCTCTCTCTCTCACCCAAGTATGCAGCTACCCTCGTTCATGCTTTCATTACCTGTCGGCTTGATTACTGCTGTTCTCTCTATATTGGTCTCCCTAACACTCGACTGCATTGCCTTGAACGCGTTATACGCTCTGCTGCGCGCCTCGTTGGGCACATCCGTAAGTTTGGTCACGTGTCTGACTACATGCGTGACGTCCTCCACTGGCTTCATTTTTCGCAACGCATTGTATACCGGGTTGCTTCTATTGTCTGGCAGTGTCAGCTTGGACGCGCTCCTTTATATCTACGTTAGCTCTGCTTTCCAGCCTCCGCACTTCTTGGTCGCCGTTTACTCCGTTCCACTGCCCGCGGTGACTTACATGTTCCTTTCGCTCGCACTGCAACCATGCAACAGCGAGCATTCTCCGTTGTCGGTCCCACTATCTAGAATGGCCTTCCTGTCGAACTGCGGTCTCTTCCTCGAGACTCGTCCATCTCTTTCTTCTCTACTCTTAAGACTGTTTCTCTTTCGTCGAGGTTGGACTGGGAGCGCCTCTGAATAGTTGCCTTGAAGAGCGCGCTATATAAATGTCTAGTTGATTGGTTGATTGATTGATTGATTGATTGATTGATTGATTGATTGATTGATTGATTGATTGATTGATTGATTGATTGATTGATTGATTGATTGATTGATTGATTGATTGATTGATTGATTGATTGATTGATTGATTGATTGATTGATTGATTGATTGATGCAGGCATCTTACAACTACATCCAACATATGGGCGACTAACGACAGCTTTCTCTTGGCTCGTCGCTGAGTTAAGAGCTGCGGCCAGACGCGGCGTTGCACTGATACAGTCATTCAATGGTGTGCTTACAAATCAGGAAGCACAGAAGCAATACCTACTGCAGGTGGTTGAGAAACATGGGAAGGAAGGTCCAGACTCAAAAAAGCAAACAATCATAAAGGGACTTGTTAAATAGTAGTGGTACCAAATACGATGAACTGCATTCACATTGCGTTAAACATTGAGCATACTGTAAAACTTTAGCCGCGTTGAGTGACCATTAAATATTGACCAATTAATTTCAACAAAATTCTGAGTAGTTACTTAATGGTATATATAACCATCTGAAAGGGTGAGACTTGAAAAATTTAAAACTTTAATTTTAAGTGTCACCCTAATATATATATATATATATATATATATATATATATATATATATATATATATATATATATATATATATATATATATATATATATTGTTGGGAGTTGGCCTTCAGCCATCCCGCCATTATCATCCTCACGTGCACTTACTAACCTTAGTTAAGACGCACCTCGTTTGAAGCTAAAAGTAGGATTGTCGTTGGTTATATATAGCACTGTTCTTGTGTCTACAGGGAGATCGGTTTTAGTTAAGTAAGGCGTAAGACGTGCACTGGTTGTGTCACGCATTGTAAGTACCCTTTTGTGGTCGTTTTCGAGAGTGTACCCTGCGTGGTCGCTACTCATGTTTAATTGCCGGTTCTCGAGTTGTATCTTCCTTTGTGGAGCTTGTGCAGGCGTCTTCTCGGAGAGTCTGTCTTTTGACGTTTCGTTTGTCTTGTATGTGTGAGTATCGTTTCAATTTTGTACATAGTGTAAATATACGTTTTATCAATATTGCGAAAGTCTTCGTTTTTCTTGTCATTTCTCGTATCATTCTAACTCACATTTCACCTCTAGACTAACAAGTTAACATATGGGGGCTCGTCCGGGAAATTGTTTTCCGTTTTGTAAAATTGGAAATTGGAATTGCGTATTTGACGGTCTAACATTTGAAGTCGTCCGAAGCTATTTGAAGTTTTAAAAGCTGAATTTTGAACTTGAATTTTGAAAGTGAAGTTTAAGGTACGGAGATTGGGAATTTTGAATAGTAGAATTTTGAATTGTTATAGTCGTTTTGTTTGAACTGAGTGGCATCAGTTTCTAAAATGGAAAATTCGCTATCGTTTAAGCCTTTGGAATGTCCAGATATTTTCGATATGTCTGTCGAAGAGATGAGGGAAAGATTAAAAATTTTAGGACTAGAAATTGGAACTTTCAATGAGGAAAAGCTGCGGAAAATGGTCTGGCTATTTCTGGACGAGTTAAACACGAAAAATTTTGAAATTTGGGCACAGAAGGATGGGCCGACTAAAATGGTCGACGCTGGCTACTTGTCATTCTGTTCGTCTGGCCATGTGTATACGCCCACTGGACTTTCTGGCAATATTGTTGTGTTAAGAGATACTGGTTCTTTGCAAAGCTTGGCTAGCAAGGAATTATTGCATGCTAATGAGTTCTCTGACACCGGTGAGGTTCGCCTTATTAGAGGTATTTCGGGTGTCACGTTTCGAGTTCCTTTGGTCGAAATTCGAGTTGAGACTAAATTTGCTAACGGCACTATCTTATGTGGGTTGGTAGACCATTTGCCACCTGGCATTCATGTCCTGATTGGTAACGACTTGGATAGTCCACAAGATGAGACAAATGTGGGAGTGACGACCCGCGCTCAAGTTAAATTGACCGATTCTGGCTCTTTACCTGTGTCGCATACTCAATCTGTAGAGGATAAGTCTGATGATATAAATGTGCAGTTAGACGTAGACTTGAGTGCCTTATTCAAAGAGACTACTGCAGTGCATGCTGATTTAACCAATGTAGTGTCGCGCGAGACTTTAATTAATATGCAGAAAGCCGATACGTCTTTGCTTCCCTTGTATCAGCTGGGTGAACGAAGGGATGAGTCGCGTGTTGATTGTACGCCTACAATTGATGTCGGTTTGGTTGTGCCTGCAAGTGTGAATGTGTCTGAGTCGCCTAAATTAGAAGAGGTGGTCGCAAATAGTCCTTTGGATTTTGTGCAACGGGATGAATTGCTGGGTATGCTTGGTACGTTTAAGGGTGTGTTTAGCGATGTACCTGGCAAGACTTCACTTATTGCACACCGTATTGAGTTGATACCTGAGGCACGACCAGTGCGGCAGACAGCCTATCGGTTGCATCCTGAACCTATGGCACAGGTAGACAAAGAGATTAAAGGCCTAATTGAAGAAGGCATTGTAGAGGAATCCGAAAGTGCGTGGGCTTCGCCTATTGTACTTGTACCTAAATCGGATGGGTCTCTGGGGCTGTGTACAGACTTTCGTAAGTTGAATGCGCTTAAGAAGCAGGTTCAATCTTTTCTGGGTTTGGCTGGTTATTACCGCAAGTTCCTGCCGCATTACTCTCAGTTAACGTTACCTCTTACTTTGTTACTTGAGAAAGGTCACAGGTTTACTTCGTCTCCTGAGGCTGAGAATGCATTCATTGATTTGAAGTCTAGGATGGCTTCATGGCCTATACTTAAACCGCCAGATTTTGACAAACCTTTTTATTTGGATGTAGATGCTTCGTACTTTTGTTTGGGAGGTTGTCTATTTCAGATAACGGACGAGATTGAACATCTGGTCTGCTACCTGAGTCGGAAGTTGAGTTCGGCTGAAGTACGCTATTCGACCATTGAGAAGGAGGCACTTGCGCTGGTGGTCGGTGTACGCGCGTTCAGCGTGTACTTTGGTTCCGCTCCAGTGGTTGTTTATACGGACCATAGTCCACTACAGTTCATAAATCGCATGGCTCCTTCGAATGCGAAACTTTTGCGATGGAGTCTGGAACTCCAACAATACTCCTTGAACATTAAACATCGGCGTGGTCGAGACAATATATTACCAGACATTTTAAGTCGTCCCTCAGTTTAAATGTACGAACTTTTCATAGGCTTTTACGGATTGTCCGTCTATTTCATTAAGTGATTCTCTTTTGTTGTTGTAAACGTTTCTAGTGGACTGATATGTTATGAACTTTAGAGATAGTTTCAATTCATGTACATTTGTAGTTTTTGCATGGTCGGAAACACTTTTAATGTTTCCTCTTTTTCGTAGTGGGGGGGTCTGTTGGGAGTTGGCCTTCAGCCATCCCGCCATTATCATCCTCACGTGCACTTACTAACCTTAGTTAAGACGCACCTCGTTTGAAGCTAAAAGTAGGATTGTCGTTGGCTATATATAGCAGTGTTCTTGTGTCTACAGGGAGATCGGTTTTAGTTAAGTAAGGCGTAAGACGTGCACTGGTTGTGTCACGCATTGTAAGTACCCTTTTGTGGTCGTTTTCGAGAGTGTACCCTGCGTGGTCGCTACTCATGTTTAATTGCCGGTTCTCGAGTTGTATCTTCCTTTGTGGAGCTTGTGCAGGCGTCTTCTCGGAGAGTCTGTCTTTTGACGTTTCGTTTGTCTTGTATGTGTGAGTATCGTTTCAATTTTGTACATAGTGTAAATATACGTTTTATCAATATTGCGAAAGTCTTCGTTTTTCTTGTCATTTCTCGTATCATTCTAACTCACATTTCACCTCTAGACTAACAAGTTAACAATATATATATATATATATATATATATATATATATATATATATATATATATATATATATATATATATATATATATATATATATATATATATATATATATATATATATATATATATATATATATATATATATATATATATATATATATATATATATATATATATATATAACTGCACTGATGACTGATGACGGCAGAATTGAGGATCCTGGAGCAATAGCAAATCAATTCAATGATTACTTCCTTAATCTGCCTAGGGTGTTAGCTAATGAAGTACCAATCACCCAACATACGTACAAAGAGTACGTATACCGAAGCCAAACTTGAACTCTATGGGGCTGATCCCAACTACGCCTGAGGAAGTACTGAGAATAGGACAAACCCTTAAAAAAACCACTCCAAAGGACTAGATGAAATTGATCCTTATGTCGGACTACAACTTATCCATCTGGTAACTCTGCCTCTTACTGAAATTATAAATAGTTCTTTACTGAATGGAATAGTTCCGGAATCACTGAAAATGGCGAAAGTAGTGCCTATACTTAAAAAAGGGAATAATTAAGAGAATATTACAAATTATAGGCCTATTTCAATCCTGCCATTATTTGCAAAATTTTTCGAAAAGGTTATGTACGATAGATTAATCTCGTATATTCAAAAAACTAACATCATACATCCATCCCAACATGGCTTTCAAGCGGGTCACTCGACCTTCATGGCACTCTTGGATATGGAAGAAATAATATCTAAATCTATTGATAATAATGAATACTCTGTGGGGGTGTTTCTGGACCTTGCCAAGGCCTTCGACACCGTAAATCATAAAATACTACTAAAAAAACTAAGCCACTACGGGATCAGAGGAATACAGTTAAAATGGTTTCAGAGTTATTTAGATAATCGTAAGCAAGGTGTCGAATGTAGGGGTGCCATTTCGGGTTTGGGTAACATTGCCTTCGGAGTCCCCCAAGGGTCCAATCTTGGGCCAATCCTCTTTTTAATTTATATTAATGATCTAGCCTCTGTCTCCACTGCCCTTTATTGTATACTGTTCGCAGATGATACGAGCTTAGTATACTCAAATTCCTCGTATGAAAGTCTCATGGAAACAGTGAATCAAGAGTTAAGGAAGGTGAATGACTGGTTTCATGCGAACAAACTTACACTCAATACTGACAAAACAAATTTAATCATTTTCAAATCACATAGGAAAATCAAACCTGTAAACTGGCTATTCCATCTTAATAACCATCCGATTACACAAGTGGAGAATACTAAATTCCTGGGAGTCTTTATAGACCAACACCTTAATTGGAAAGCACACTTAGACTATATTTCGTTGAAAATTGCAAAGAACACGGGTATACTGTCAAGAATAGCCTATTTACTCCCTCAAGACATCAGAAAAAGTTTATACTTTACATTAATATACCCCTACTTATCCTATTGTAATTTCATATGGGCATCCAATTATCCGTCTCGTCTACAAAAACTGAACACTTTACAAAGAAAAGCCATAAAAATGATTGCTGGAGTGAAATACAGAGCCTCATCTCACATTATCTTTACTAAGCTGAAGTTATTAAACATCAATCAAATTAGAAATAACCAAATAGCAGAACTATTCTATTGCTTCGAGCACGCTATTCTGCCGATGTCTTATGCTAATTACTTCGCTAGAGCATCGATGACCCACACATATCACACAAGGGGAGCTCATCTATACAGACCCATAAAAACTCGCACGAATCTCAGAGCTTTTAATATTAAAGCACTGGGACTACAGATCTGGAATTCTATTCCACTACATATTCAGACAGCACAAAGTAGGCGACAGTTTAAGATTCTTTTGAAGGAGTTTCTCTTAGCAACATCTTCTAGTGCTGCGACTTAATCTAGTACAGTGAAAAATGTATCGAGGTCTGGTTTGGGGGGGGGGAGTTGGGAGCACCCAGCGCCCAATAGTTAAGACTAGTTAAGTATAGTTAAGGGTAAGTAATGCATCTTTATCCTAATCAACTTCAGTCAATACATATAAGATGTGCAAAACTTTCAGTTTCTCTTCATGTTTTCTTTTAGATTTCTGTCTAAGAACCATCAATATATCTTGTACATGTCATAGCTTGGGTAGCCCCGTCTAGCGGGACTTTGGTCCCTTTGGGGTCGCCCTTTGTCTCTCCTGGCAAATGTAGCTCTGTCTAAAAATAGCAAATAAAAAATCTCTGCCATAGAAATTTAAATGTATCGATACTTATACTGCATCCTATTATTATTACTACTATTACTATTATTACTTACTATTATTATTAGTACTCAGTATTCTATTGAGGATTACTCTGGTCTTGCACAAAGTCTTCTGAGTGCATACGGATGCTCTATAAGTTGAATAATTTTTTCTTGTTACCTGTAAATATGTTTTGTTCCTGGTTGTCAGTTGCCACAATAAAGTTATTGATTGATTGATATATATATATATATATATATATATATTACACTTGAATATTGAAGTTACATCCACTTCCTGTTTCTGTTTCTCGTATTAATATATATATATATATATATATATATATATATATATATATATATATATATATATATATATATATATATATATATATATATATATATATATATATATATATATATATATGATGTCACCTCTATAAGGAAAGTGGGCCACTGTGAAACCTTTTGAAAGATGTTCCTAGATCGGCAGAACGAAGGTGTTTAGAGTAAAAAAGTAAAAAGATGATTATGACAAAGACATATGCATGTTCGAATTTACTCCGCTTTTCGAAATTAGTATCGTACAATGAATATATATAAAATGAACCCGAACGCTGGCACAATATTGCGTCAGTGGAGTGTAATTGTAATTTCTAACCTTTATTTCGCCCGTGTCTAATGCACAGGGCACTATCGATGGCGCACCAAAACTAAGCCGTAATCAGGTCATTATCCAAAATGTTAGTCCGCTAAGACAAAGACAGCCTAAGAATTTGAAATAGGTAGGCCTAAGTCTTGCGTTGAGAACGAAATTAAATAAGAGACTCATACAGCAAAACGGACAGCTACAGGGAGAGAGTTCCAAAATCTAGGTCCAGCCATAGGGTCTTGTGAACATACAACAAATCCTATAGGGCCTGTCTTCAACCAACCAGAAGATTAGCTCAAGAGGTTGCAAAGTAGCATGCATAACATAGCACTGTCATTGGATCGTAGGTCAAGTTCGTTAACGATCAAGTAGAATTAGGCCTACAGATCACTTGCAATGAACAAGATAAAGGTACATGACATTGCATACTGATAAGGTTACCTATCAAGCCTATGTGACACTTGAATATTGAAGTTACATCCACTTCCTGTTTCTGTTTCTCGTATTAATAACGCAGTGTACTGCTAGTGAATCAGGATGAAGCACTGAAAAACAGTGCAGAGTTGAAATAGGTAGGCCTAAGTCTTGCGTTGAGAACGAAATTAAATAAGAGACTCATACAGCAGAACGGACAGCTACAGGGAGAGAGTTCCAAAATTTTTCGAAAAGGTTATGTACGATAGATTAATCTCGTATATTCAAAAAACTAACATCATACATCCATCCCAACATGGCTTTCAAGCGGGTCACTCGACCTTCATGGCACTCTTGGATATGGAAGAAATAATATCTAAATCTATTGATAATAATGAATACTCTGTGGGGGTGTTTCTGGACCTTGCCAAGGCCTTCGACACCGTAAATCATAAAATACTACTAAAAAAACTAAGCCACTACGGGATCAGAGGAATACAGTTAAAATGGTTTCAGAGTTATTTAGATAATCGTAAGCAAGGTGTCGAATGTAGGGGTGCCATTTCGGGTTTGGGTAACATTGCCTTCGGAGTCCCCCAAGGGTCCAATCTTGGGCCAATCCTCTTTTTAATTTATATTAATGATCTAGCCTCTGTCTCCACTGCCCTTTATTGTATACTGTTCGCAGATGATACGAGCTTAGTATACTCAAATTCCTCGTATGAAAGTCTCATGGAAACAGTGAATCAAGAGTTAAGGAAGGTGAATGACTGGTTTCATGCGAACAAACTTACACTCAATACTGACAAAACAAATTTAATCATTTTCAAATCACATAGGAAAATCAAACCTGTAAACTGGCTATTCCATCTTAATAACCATCCGATTACACAAGTGGAGAATACTAAATTCCTGGGAGTCTTTATAGACCAACACCTTAATTGGAAAGCACACTTAGACTATATTTCGTTGAAAATTGCAAAGAACACGGGTATACTGTCAAGAATAGCCTATTTACTCCCTCAAGACATCAGAAAAAGTTTATACTTTACATTAATATACCCCTACTTATCCTATTGTAATTTCATATGGGCATCCAATTATCCGTCTCGTCTACAAAAACTGAACACTTTACAAAGAAAAGCCATAAAAATGATTGCTGGAGTGAAATACAGAGCCTCATCTCACATTATCTTTACTAAGCTGAAGTTATTAAACATCAATCAAATTAGAAATAACCAAATAGCAGAACTATTCTATTGCTTCGAGCACGCTATTCTGCCGATGTCTTATGCTAATTACTTCGCTAGAGCATCGATGACCCACACATATCACACAAGGGGAGCTCATCTATACAGACCCATAAAAACTCGCACGAATCTCAGAGCTTTTAATATTAAAGCACTGGGACTACAGATCTGGAATTCTATTCCACTACATATTCAGACAGCACAAAGTAGGCGACAGTTTAAGATTCTTTTGAAGGAGTTTCTCTTAGCAACATCTTCTAGTGCTGCGACTTAATCTAGTACAGTGAAAAATGTATCGAGGTCTGGTTTGGGGGGGGGGAGTTGGGAGCACCCAGCGCCCAATAGTTAAGACTAGTTAAGTATAGTTAAGGGTAAGTAATGCATCTTTATCCTAATCAACTTCAGTCAATACATATAAGATGTGCAAAACTTTCAGTTTCTCTTCATGTTTTCTTTTAGATTTCTGTCTAAGAACCATCAATATATCTTGTACATGTCATAGCTTGGGTAGCCCCGTCTAGCGGGACTTTGGTCCCTTTGGGGTCGCCCTTTGTCTCTCCTGGCAAATGTAGCTCTGTCTAAAAATAGCAAATAAAAAATCTCTGCCATAGAAATTTAAATGTATCGATACTTATACTGCATCCTATTATTATTACTACTATTACTATTATTACTTACTATTATTATTAGTACTCAGTATTCTATTGAGGATTACTCTGGTCTTGCACAAAGTCTTCTGAGTGCATACGGATGCTCTATAAGTTGAATAATTTTTTCTTGTTACCTGTAAATATGTTTTGTTCCTGGTTGTCAGTTGCCACAATAAAGTTATTGATTGATATATATATATATATATATATATATATATATATATATATATATATATATATTACACTTGAATATTGAAGTTACATCCACTTCCTGTTTCTGTTTCTCGTATTAATATATATATATATATATATATATATATATATATATATATATATGATGTCACCTCTATAAGGAAAGTGGGCCACTGTGAAACCTTTTGAAAGATGTTCCTAGATCGGCAGAACGAAGGTGTTTAGAGTAAAAAAGTAAAAAGATGATTATGACAAAGACATATGCATGTTCGAATTTACTCCGCTTTTCGAAATTAGTATCGTACAATGAATATATATAAAATGAACCCGAACGCTGGCACAATATTGCGTCAGTGGAGTGTAATTGTAATTTCTAACCTTTATTTCGCCCGTGTCTAATGCACAGGGCACTATCGATGGCGCACCAAAACTAAGCCGTAATCAGGTCATTATCCAAAATGTTAGTCCGCTAAGACAAAGACAGCCTAAGAATTTGAAATAGGTAGGCCTAAGTCTTGCGTTGAGAACGAAATTAAATAAGAGACTCATACAGCAAAACGGACAGCTACAGGGAGAGAGTTCCAAAATCTAGGTCCAGCCATAGGGTCTTGTGAACATACAACAAATCCTATAGGGCCTGTCTTCAACCAACCAGAAGATTAGCTCAAGAGGTTGCAAAGTAGCATGCATAACATAGCACTGTCATTGGATCGTAGGTCAAGTTCGTTAACGATCAAGTAGAATTAGGCCTACAGATCACTTGCAATGAACAAGATAAAGGTACATGACATTGCATACTGATAAGGTTACCTATCAAGCCTATGTGACACTTGAATATTGAAGTTACATCCACTTCCTGTTTCTGTTTCTCGTATTAATAACGCAGTGTACTGCTAGTGAATCAGGATGAAGCACTGAAAAACAGTGCAGAGTTGAAATAGGTAGGCCTAAGTCTTGCGTTGAGAACGAAATTAAATAAGAGACTCATACAGCAGAACGGACAGCTACAGGGAGAGAGTTCCAAAATCTAGGTCCAGCGATAGATTGATCGAAAGACAGACTAATTGAGACACAAAAGAGCACGGCCGCCAGTCTGTCTGAAATACCAGACCGTTGAGGTGACCGAATGACCGATCGCAGCATATATATGCCGAGCTCTGACGGCGATCTTGTTTGATAGGTGGGAGGACAAGGGATACTTTTGAACTGATCTGGTCAAAAATGGTGATCTGGTCAAAAAAGAGGCTAAAAATATTTTTCGCGCGAAAAGTTGGTTGACCATTTTATGGTGTTTCTTCAAAATTTGGGGGACAACTGTATACTGTTAAAAGTGGGGTCTTGTCCTCCTCGACCCCCTCCCCGGGATCGCTGCCCATGATGTCGAGCAACAGAGTTAGAGATATATGGAGACAAATAGGCTATAAGGAGATATGGACACAAGTAGATACGAACACAAGGTAGTCAAGTGAGAAAGCGACTAGGTCTTCTTATAACAACATCGGTAACTATACCTACGGACTGGATAAGCAGCTAATAAAAAGCACGTAAAACAGAGAATTAGAGTTGATTAGGCGATGCAAATCGTCTATGTTATGATTCTTCAATAAATCTCAGCTGATCGTCGTTTTCAACGTCTCTGCTCAAACTAGATGTACAAAAGCTCATTATATGAAGTTCAGATTTGTTAGAAACCACAAAATACTAAATGGCCTTTAGGATAAAATCTTAGATGTTTGTGGTATGGTTGAATATTGCACTGAAGACTTGGATGTTATTTTTAAATTTCTGCTAATGTAACTTTTTAAGAAGAGCAGAACCATGTTTGATGAATGTCGAAGTTTCGACACACAGGCGGTAAACATGATTTTACTGCCTGGCGTAGTGCACAGGATCGTAGTGGTTGGCGGAGAATTGTGGAAACAGCTACGCTCCGGAGAGGGGCTTTCCATTGATGATGATCATGATCATGATCATGATCTGGTGTTAAAACGACAAGCCAGGTTCTCAATAGCACGCGATCCGTTAGTTCGTCTTTATTAGGCTACAGATAAACTTCTGTTTATAAAATATAGCACCTTTGAGACCGAAGGTAGCAGTTCACTGAGCTACTTTAAGGTGCTTCCTAAATATTCAGAATCAAACGATGTCTGTATTGGGCTTGGATTCTTCCTGCTTTCATTCCATTCTTCTTTATTGTCTCTTATTTAATAATCTACTAGCGCTAAAGCAATTAACCTGAAAGCTGAAGAGCAAAACGAATATCATTTCGTCATAGGCTGATAGCCTATAATAAGCTTATCAAAGTTCAATAGGTAACCTAACTGGCAGGTCATATTACATTCATTTATCGAAGAGCTTTATAGCAAGATCGCCAATATACAAGTTGAACTACAACGTAGAACGACTAAATAGAAATGAATGCTCAATATTAAAGTTAGAAAATATCGTATGTTAAGGGTTTCTCGCGGTTACAAGTAAGGCAATTAAGAAAGTGAACATTCTGATATCGGGTCATTGCTACATCTTGGCCAATCATTGGAAAGTCTTTTACATCAGAAGTGACTTCTATTGTGACTTAGGAAAATACATAGGCCCACTACAAAAGGGAAACCAATTATCAGCAGTGTCGAAGGATGGCTGAAGAAAACCGAGACCTCGACGATATAACTGATTGCTGCATTTGTGTCGACGTCTTACAAGATCCGAAAATCCTACCATGTATTCATACATTCTGCATGAATTGTCTCCAACAGACTGGACTGAAATCGAACAAAAGCCCAGGCGATCAGATGCCCTGTCCAATTTGTAGACGCCAATTTACAATTCCGAGAGAAGGCTTTACCTATCTCCCCACTAACACATTCATTGAGAGACTGATAAAAGTGAGAAATCTTTTAAACCCAAGATTATCGAAAGTCTTATGTGACCCTTGTACGGAGGAAACAAAATCAGATTCAACAAAAGAAGTCTTCGCAGCTGACATGTACTGCGTGGACTGTAGAGAGAAATTATGCGAAAAGTGCTCCAGAGATCACAGAAAATTCAAATTAACCAGAACTCATAGGCTTATTTCTCTAAGCCACCAAGATCCTAATGACCACGAGTTGATATCTGTTTTAGCACCGTGTGTCTGTGAATTACACAAGCACACCATGTTAGACATTTATTGCTTCAATTGCAACAAAGTAGTATGTAGTGTAGGGTGGCACTCAAAAAACTTTTTTCAAATTCTTACCTTCCCACCCCTTAATTCTGTTAATTTTACATAAAGATTAAAACACACAAAGTTTTGGAACATTAAAACAACATTTAATGGTAGCTCAACAAAGTCATAGTTTGAATATTTTGTATTTATTATGCAGCTGCTTTGCAGCATTGTGACAAATTCGTGAAATGTTAAATTTGAATTTTCTAAACTGTTCACTATGGAAGTAAACTTTTACCTTCCCAAGTTTTCATGTTCTATTGTTCTTACTAGGTTAGTCAATATTGGTTATATATCAGTAATAAAGAATTCGGATTCAGAAAGGGCATGGGAACAAGAGATGCGATCGGAACATTAAAGGTACTAACAGAGAGGAGCTGCTAAAATGGTCAAGATGTGTATGTATGTTTTGTGGACTATGAAAAAGCATTCTATAGAGTCGACTGGAGAAGGCTAATACAAGCACTTAGAAGGATGTGAGTAGACTGGAGAGACAGACGACTGATAAATAAGAATAGATGGAGAGTATTCGGAACAAGGAAAACTGGGCAGAGGAGTGATACAAGGATACCCGTTATCACCGTTACTCTTCAATATTTACGTAGAAGAGCTTATTAGAGAAGCACTGGAAGATATGGAGGAGGGGATCAAGGTTGGAGGCAGACTGATTGGGGCTCTCAGGTTCGCAGATGACCAGGCAATGATGGCGAGAAGCCAGAGAGGCCTACAGAAAATCATGGACCAACTAAACACCACATCACTTGAATACGGTATGAAAATAAACATCAAAAAGACGAAGGTAATGAGGATAACTGAAGGAAAATAAAATATAGTCAGAATAAAAATCCGTGCAGAGGAAATAGAGCAAGTAAAAGAATTCTGCTACCCGGGAAGCATGATTACGACAGATGCCAGATGCCATAAGGAAACTCAAAGAATAGCACTGGGTAAAGAGGCATTCACAAAAAGGAAAGAGCTATTGAGAGGGAAAATGAACAGGAATCTAAAGAAAAGAATGGTAAAGACACTGGTGTGGAGTGTGGTGTTGTACGGATCAGAGACCTGAACCATGAGGAAAGAGGACATCAAGAAACTGGAGGCATTCGAGATGTGGATTTAGAGAAGAATGGAGAAGATCAGCTGGACAGAACGTAAAACAAATGAAGAAGTGTTGGAAAGGATTGGAGAAGACAGGTTCTTTATAAACACACTAAGAAAGAGGCAGAGGGAATGGATCAGACACACACTGAGAGGGAACTCTCTGCTAAGAAATATAATCGAGGGAAGAATGGAGGGGAGGAGGACAAGGGGAAGACCAAGACAGATGATGGAGTTGGATACAAAAGACTCGAGGAAAAGGCTCAAAATCGACAGAGGTGGAGACGTCGGACGTTTGAACCTGGCTGAAGGCAGAGAACCAGAAGAAGAAGTATATTATCACTGTAGGCACTCATGCAGCAAAGAGAAGAGACTATAAATGACATCTACTAAATGATAACAATACTAATCAGTAAGCAAACTGATTCTTAGCATAAAATTAAATGAATCACAACACAATATTTTATCGACATTGGCAATTCGCGGAACAGACTATTGCTAAGTATCAATTGCTGTATTGAGCTACCAGTAAATATTATTATTTGTTAATGCAACTTTTACCAGTTACTATGGATCCCACAATGAACAAAATTAGTTGGTGGCACATGAAGAAAATGTAAAAACATTTTTTACACATTGCTGGATTGCCACCCTAATGTAGTGTATGCTTCATCGAAAGACACAAGAATCACGATGGTTCACATGTCAGCACCATTGCTGATCAATTTCGGAAAGACATTGAAAGCTGCATCGAAAAAGTTGATGACTGGAGATTGAGAGCTCAGAAAAGGAGAACGGAACTAAATAGAGACAAACAGTTTTTACACGAAAACATTCGAGACGTTGAAAATGAAATACTACAGAGGAAAGAAGAATTGGAAAGCATTATCAATAAAAATGTGTGTCTGATAACGGACAAACTTGATTGTTTGAAACATGAGACGCTGAAGGAAGTTGAAGTTGACATTGAGGAAAACGACTTATACCTGATCAGTTTGGATAGCTATAGTCAGTACTGCAGGAATATTTTGACCAAAGGATCCACCAGCGACATATGTCGAGCTGCAGGTGATTTAAGTGCAAGAGCCGTGGAGATTGAGAATCAAACCCAGCCTTTGCCATATCGACACTCTAAAATAACCTTCGAGAAGACAGACTTGAAAGAAATCATCCAGCAAGAAGACGTCGGATTTGTTGGTCACATCGCAGGTATTTCTTTTAGAATTTAGTACAATGCTTTTCGTTACAATAAGGAAGATCATTTGGGCACAATTATTCGCAAGTTGGTTCGTCTTGGCTCCCTCCCTCCTTCTTTTCCACCTTTTGAGGAACTCTGCAAAAAAGATGATTGTGATCTCTTTAATAACATTCTTAAAAACCCTAGTCACCTCCTCCATGACCTTCTACCTCCCGTTCTAAAGACCGGGTATGATTTGCGCCCGGGTTCTCATAATCTGGTTCTCCGTAGATTTTACTCTTTTACCCGACGAGATTTCCTGGGGAGGATGCTGTACAGTTAGGCTTTGCTGCTATTATTTTATTTTTGATCTAACGTTATTATTACATCATTGTTATATTTTCTTTCCTCTCTGTGTAACGTTGTATGTAAAGCGCTGTGCGTTTGCTAGCGTTCATTAAAAATATACTTACTTACTTGCTTGCCTACTTACTCACTTACTTACTTAAGATGCAATGCTGTTTCAAGATAAACTCAAGTGGTTCACTTGAAACTATATGGTATTTTTAATTTTAAAATCTGCGCAAGCTACTAAGTAAATTAACCTTGAGGGATTTTTGGCAGTTGAATAATTTCATTTTCCTGTGTACAAAATTAGCTCGAGATCTGCTGCAGATATTTTCTTGGTCAAACCGTTCTGAAGCGACAATTTTTTGAAAATCTTTACGGTCTTTTGATCAGTGTACCATGTGCCTCGAATATCATTAAACAAAATTTAAATGCATAAAGATGAAAGCCGTTCACGTTAAAAGGGGTAGATTTCTTCTGGTGCATAGGCCCCTATATGTATATAAACATGAATTTGAGATTTTTTTCAGACACTACTTTTATTAAACTATTATTTTATTGCACAAATTTTGCATAGCCTGCTTTGCATTCTGAACTTTTAGTTACTGAACTTACTTCAACGAAAACGCATCACGTCTCAATCAATTCTAGAGACCAGATAAAGAATGCAGCAGAGTTAGACAGAACTAGCAGTTGCCTGGAATATGCAACCCAAAGATCCGAAACCGCGACACTTAAGATTGAATTTGATGTCGAGCAATTTGCCCGTGACAATATAGAAATTTCTAAGCAGAAATTAAGCGATACACTAGCCATCAGCCAACAAAGAGTCCTTGAAGATCTCGAAAAGGAGAAACTAGCCAACATCCATCTACAAGCAATTAGCCAGCGACTCGAAAAAGAGTTAAATGCAAATTTGACTATCACTGGACTGCAAGCAACCATTGACACACTTCAACTTGATCTACACAACAGTAATTTAGCCATTAGCCAACTTCAGGCAAACAGAGATACAATGCACGAAGAACTAGGCAACAAGAATTTAGCCATCTGCAAACTTGAAGAAAACTTCGACAAACTTCAACAGGAATTAGACAAAAAGAATTTGGCCATGAGCAAAGTTTTAGGAAACAGTGAAAAACTTCAACAGGAATTAGACACAAAGAATTTGGCCATGAGCAAACTTAAAGAAAACAGTGACGAACTTCAACAGGAATTAGGCAATAAGAATTTGGCCACCACCCAACTTGAAGAAAACTTCGATAGACTTCGACAGGAATTAGACAAAAAGAATTTGGCCATCACCCAACTTGAAGAAAACTTCGATAAACTTCGACAGGAATTAGACAAAAAGAATTTGGCCATCAGCAAACTTGAAGAAAACTTCGATAAACTTCGACATGAATTAGACAAAAAGAATTTGGCAATCAGCAAACTTGAAGAAAACAGCGACGAACTTCAACAGGAATTAGGCAAAAAGAATTTGGCCATCACCCAACTTGAAGAAAACTTCGATAAACTTCGACAGGAATTAGACAAAAAGAATTTGGCCATCAGCAAACTTGAAGAAAACAGTGACGAACTTCAACAGCAATTAGGCAAAAAGAATTTGGCCATCACCCAACTTGAAAAAAACAGTGACGAACTTCAACAGGAATTAGGCAAAAAGAATTTGGCAATCAGCAAACTTGAAGAAAACAGTGACGAACTTCAACAGGAATTAGGCAAAAAGAATTTGGCCATCACCCAACTTGAAGAAAACTTCGATAAACTTCGACAGGAATTAGACAAAAAGAATTTGGCCATCACCCAACTTGAAGAAAACTTCGATAAACTTCGACAGGAATTAGACAAAAAGAATTTGGCCATCACCCAACTTGAAGAAAACTTCGATAAACTTCGACAGGAATTAGACAAAAAGAATTTGGCCATCAGCAAACTTGAAGAAAACAGTGACGAACTTCAACAGCAATTAGGCAAAAAGAATTTGGCCATCAGCAAACTTGAAGAAAACAGTGACGAACTTCAACAGCAATTAGGCAAAAAGAATTTGGCCATCAGCCAACTTGAAGAAAAAAGCGACAAACTTCGACAGGAATTATACAAAAAGAATTTGATCATCAGCAACCTTCAACAAGCCCTTGAAAATTTGGACTAAAGCTAGATTACCAAAATTTCTTGAAGGAATGAAACAAGAATGACATCAAGAATTGGACCATCACGAAACTTTAAAAAAATAGTTGTAGACTTCAAAGGAGTCATAAAACGACAAATTGGCCAACTTCGATCTTGAAATAAGCAAACAATGAATGCCATTATGAACAGTAATATATTACATAACATTATATGCAACAATTAGTGCTTCTTGTTTTGCAGTTAATCATCTTAAATAGGATACCCACATTATTACTTTGTCATCTGTTTTATATTATACTCCAGTTTAGCAGATAACTTCATTTGCAAACTATAGTATAAGAGCCACATCCACCTTCCATCTACCTGTTGAAGTTCGTCCTCCTCTCCTTGGTTTTGTCAGCACAGTTCCTCCGAGAGCTCGCAAATCATACCATTTTCGAACGCAATATTATTTGGTTCTCTCACAAGAGCTTGTATTAGGTCTTGCTGCTCTTTGGATTCTCGAGAAGACCAGGTAAAACAGGGTGTGAGAGGCGAGAAGCGGTCGGTGGAAGTGCTTCGTCGCTGACAATAATAATAATAATAATAATAATAATAACAACAACAACAACAACAACAACAACAACAATAATAACACTATGACAATAATAGTAATAATCAATCAATCAATGATTTATATATAGCGTTCCTTCAACGAAGCTATTCAGAGGCGCTACCAGGCCAACCCCGGCGAAAGAGTTTTTGAAAGTTTTTAACTGTTTCCTAAAACTTTGCTCAAAGAGAATAGTCTTTAGAGCAAAGAAAGAAACAACAACAACAACAACAACAACAACAACAACAACAATAACAATAATAATAATAATAATAATAATAATAATAATAATAATAATAATAATAATAATAATAATAATAATAATAATAATAATAATAATAATAATAATGTTGTTATTATTATTATTTAATTCAACGTTTCAACGCAGTCGCCTTCCACAGCACTTTTGTTCTTCCGAATCTTGACCAGGACGGCCACTCCAGAGTCAACATCATTAATTAGTATCTTGCACCTGAGGGATCATATATACCTCGGGTAAAAAATAATAATAATAATAATATTTTGGCTTAATGCGAGAGCAAGCAACGCGACTGTTGTTTAGCTCAATCGCGGTCTCAGTCTAGGCCTCTAGGGCCTAGTCTCATGATTTATTATTAATAGTTGTGAAACAGAAAAAAATTATTCGCATTAGCATTAATTTTGTCAACAACAAGTTGACTTCAGAAAATCACTTATAGAGACAAATATATGTTAGCTCATTTTTAAAATGTAGCTTAAAGGAAACAAATATATTTTTAAAAACCGGTGTCTAATAGTAGGCTTGTTCAAAATTAAAGCACTTAATCGAACACATCTACTTAAAGTTAAGTAAATATTATTGGTACCCAGCATCGTACAATAATTATTGAGAAATATTGCAAAGAATGTTTGGTATAAAGCGGTTATAGGCCTAGGCCTAAGTGGTAGTTGTTGTGGACTTGTGGGGAACACACGCTCGTGCATAAAGCACGTAATTATGTTAAATAGTGAGAGCGTTTCACCCATTTACTCGATAGATGGCGCAGGTTACTGCCTTAACACGAGAGGTCTGCAGCAGTGGGAGTAACATGCCTGTCTGCATCAAGATACTTAATACAGCGCCTTTTGTACCTCACAAATACTGATCTAAACAGTTGTTTTAAGGGAGTGTTAACTCAACAAAGCTGCACGTGCTATTTAGGAACAAAGATTGAACCAATCCGTTATTGAGAGGGGGATAAATGAATGGTCATACTCTTCCATAAAAAACATAAGATCTTGAAAGACTTGATTCGATACCCGCAAGCCTCTTCTAGGTCGACTCAACTTTCCACTCTCTAGCAGTAAAATGAGCGGGCGTCTAACAGGGTGCCAAGACAAGTATTCAATAAGATCTTGATAATTCTACTGTCATGTTTCAATGTTTCAATGTTAGGCTACTTACTTACTGCGGTTTGTCAGTGAGCATGTAAGTAATATATATATATATATATATATATACATATATATATATATATATATTAGGGTGTTTTATGGTGCACATGATATTTTCAACTCAAAGATTTTTTAACGGCCAGGTCGAATTATCATGCCATATCATGCGCAAGTCGATCGACATTAGGAAGCCTGTGATCTTCCTCGTTTTGGCCAAAATTTTGATGTTACGATGCTTGTTCGTGTTTCCGATCTTCTTATAATATTTAATTATTATGTTAGATGATTGTGTCATTTCGCATGTGAGGTGGCAAAATTGACTCGAAAAAATTAAAATTTGGTTGATTTGTATTACTGAAGACTACTTCGGTTATGGGAAACTACATACACAAGAACAGGTTTCAGGGTGTTGTCCAATTTCCATCCACAAAGGAATCAGAATCTGGATAACACATCATAACAGCGTTAATGAGACAGTCGTATGACACTTCTAAGTTGGGAAGATCACGGATTCCAACGAAGGACAAGCATCATGTTTGGGATAAGCTACGACGTCTTCGCAAGGAATGACAAAATCTCCAAAAAATATATTTCGAGGAAGCGTGAAACCGAAGAGAGAAAGCCCGATGCTTCAAGAATTCCCTGCAGGATCTCTTCAATATTGCGCTTCGTAATCTTATCGTAATTGTAATCTCCGAACTTTTAAAGCGCCACTCGAAGGCCAACCGCAAGGCACTAGCTTATTCACGAGCGCCTATTCAAGATGCCATAACTTTGAGCAAGAGAGAAGAGGATCGGCAGATTTTCTAAGTACAGCGTTTATAAGGACGAAGGGCATTGATGTATTGTCACACTTGCTGTTTTTTCTTTCCTTTCTTCCTCTTTTATAGGCTACGCCTTAAGTTTTCTTTTAGCGATTTTAATTTTTATTTTCTTCTTTCTTGGCCAAATTTGCATGCAATGGTAAATTTTCATTCTGATCACTTATCCACAAGAAATGTTCTGTATTCTTCAATTTTAATTATTCTCATGGAATTATGATGAGCAATATCAAAGAAAATATTAATTGATTTAAGAAAATCATCTTCGTTAGCTTGCTCTGTTGAATTGGAAAATAGAAGTGTTTAATAGCAAAAAATAACCAGAAAAATTTTAATTAACGGCAAATATAAATGAATGCACCGATGAGGCGGCAATTTCTGGTGGAATTTATGTTTCAGTCAAGTACGTTGAAACAGTGATTGTTGCAATATCGTTTTCTGTTTCTCTTTTGCTAGCGCAGTCATCCAGTAAAGGTGCATCATCATTTTTAGTATGGGTCTACTGATAGTCGCTTCAATAATAAAAGGCATCCACAGGCCCGCCGAAACGGGGGGCAGGGGGGGCAAATGCCCAGTGGCCCGGCGACTTTTAGGGGCCCGGGCTGGGCCCGCAATCAACTTATGAAACATATTATATTCAGTTATGCAAAGTTTATGATTTATGCCTTTTTAAATATATTATTCTGACGCTTAACTACAGTCAGTTTAAACTTCAAGCATCTGAATAAAATCATAGTTGTATATAATATATGTATAAATATAGGCCCTAATATCGTACGGTCGTACACGCACTTTTATTATTTCATTTTGTGTTTTTTCTCACTTTTTCATACGACCGTACGATATTATATTTATATAAAGCCTAAAGGTAGTTTAGAGGTCCATAACTGCTCTGCCTAGGGCCCGTGACTGTTCTGCCTAGGGGCCCACGAATGCTCTGCCTAGGGGCCCGTGACTGCCCTGCCTAGGGGCCCGGAATTCCTGTCGGCGGCCCTGGGCATCCATGACAATTACAGGGACAGATAAGCAGAAAAAAAACCAAAGGTCTTCAATATTCTATGGGCGTTGAAAACTTTGACGGCAGCTAATATTTCAGATCTCTAGTCTTAATACAATTTTTCTCTACTAAATATCATTTCTGTCTTTGTTTTATTACAATAAGATTAATCATACATAAGACAAAACTTTATGGCGTACCACATGCACTTAAAACAGTGTATGCACTCCACGGTTGCCCTAAATGAGAGATTACAAAGCATGCTGAGATAATAGGCCTTTACACAGTGGAGAGCTACAACTGGTGGAAACCCTAGAAAAGGTTTCTGCATCAATAATTAATAGTTAGTAAACACACCATTTTATGCAGGGCCATTTCTTGAACATCCCTTTGTCTATAAAAATATTTCTACAGTTGTTTCTTAACTGGAATAAATTCTCAAAAACTGACTACACGTGTTGCGATAACATAATTATCATGTATACATAATCCGTTTCAGTTTCCAATTAAATTCAAACTCTTCCAGATTCTCCTTTGTACGGCTGAAATAACGGCGGCATCGTGTGCCCAGATTTCGATGACGTCACGCGTAACGCCGATGTTTTTGACGACGTCATCACTAGCTGCGGTGATCCAACGATCCTTCGGCAGGCACATGGCTCTTCTGGTGAGTGACTGCAACTTCCGGGCAACTTTTCTGACGTAACCCGTCGCTCAGGTGACTCGCGGTGGTCACGTGTCAAGGCATAGAAACCGGAAGTCGGTTGGACTTTGAGTGGGTCGAGTACGAATGGGCGATAAATGGGGTTCGGAAGATTCGTCATCGTCTCTGATGGGGATCTTAGGGGATCCATTAACAGGAAGGGGCTGTACGCTGCCGCGGCGCGCTGTAGTCCGAGACTGGCGTAGTAATTCAGTGGCGTCGGAGTGTTATTTGGTAGACCGGCGTAAGGATACTGAGTGAGTGAAGCGGCTGCTGCGTTCATAAGATAGGCGTAGAGATTGGGGTCATAAGGCCATGACATTGCCAACTTCTGTCGCTTGTCTTTCATTCTTCGGTTCTGAAACCATATCTGAAAATATCCAGTAAATGATAGGGATCATTAGAAACCGATTTCCTGTATTTATTTTAATTTTTCCAAATAAGTGATGCAAATAAATATTCATACCAACGATTACTGTTAACGTTCGATTTTTAGTAGCAATTGAATAATCAGAACAATGTGTACTTCTTCTTCAAGTTCTTTGTCCTGGGCAGGTCAAATTTGCTACTCCTTTAGACGTTGGGCTTCCTCCTCCGGTTTCCTGTATTCATCCACCCTCTCATTCTCTTTCCCTCCATTCCTCCCTTCATGATAATTCTCAGTAAGGATAACATCTCTCTGTGTCTGTCTGTCTCTCTGTTTCTCCCTCTCTGTCTGCCTGTTTGTCTCTCTCCTCTGTCTCTGTCTCTGTCTTTGTCTCTGTCTGTCTGTCTGTCTCTGTCTGTCTGTCTGTTTCTCTGTCTATGTCTCTCTCCGTCTCTCTGTCTCTGTCTGTCTGTCTGTCTGTCTCTTCTCTCTGTTATAGCAGTCATATATAACAAAGTTTTTCTCTTCCACCTTATACAACAGCTCCTCGTTTGTTTTATGCTTCACAGTTCAACTAACCTGTTCCATTCTGCCTCATACAAAAAACAATATACGGGTCTACTCAAATCAAAGTCTTTAATTATCAATATAATTAATTAAAGCGAATGAATAGTAGTGTCAAATAAATGTCAATGCATCGAATTTCAATATCAAATTCATATTAATTTGGATTAAAATTATGAAATGAGTCATATGACAGTGTCGGAATGAGGTGGCACGAATATGTGTGAATTTGGGGCTTCTGTAGCTCCTTTTCAGCAATGCATCGCGATTCCCGCTGCGTCAAACTTGGAGAATCTGACCCTGTGATCCAGTGTCTTTCATGTTTGGGTCCTCTGCCTGCCTGCACGTTTCCATGTTTTATCAATGGCGTTTATCCACTGGCGTAAACTTGTCCAAAATATTGGTGGAGCAAAATATTGGTGGGGCAAATTATTGGTGGGGCATGGGGTCTGGACCAGAGGTGCAAAAAAGTTTTTCAAGATGAAACGTTGTTTGTTGTTGTTTTTTCGGTTTTTTGGTTTTTATGGTTTTTGTTGTTTCGGTTGTTTTTAAGTTTTTCTGATTTCGGATCATAAAAATCATGAAAAATGGCATGAACAAGCGCTTCAACTCAGTAAATTCAGTTGCGATTTCCGAAAATTTAAAATCATTTAATCAATGCTATTAAAATAGGCCCTACCTTCTACAAAAATAAGAAATTTATTTTTTAAACAAAAACAAATTTTGTGGTTTTCTTTTTGTTGTTGTTTAAAGCAAAATCCGAAAAAGCTTTTTTCACCTCTGGTCTGGACAGTCAGCAAAGGCTTCCGGTGTTACGTTAATGCGTTTGAAATGGGTGTTTTGTTTACATGTTAATTTGTTTCACATTGAAGATATTGAAGATAAAAATAAATCTTTGTTTCCATTATGGATTTCTGATAGTATTTCAGTTCTGTGTCTCTGTTTTTCTGTTTCTGAAGAAATTTGTCTGTATTGAAACATAATATTTTAATATTTGAAGAAATTCTTCTCTCGATTTTTGGGGGGGCATTGCCCCGGCTCCTCAATTATTGGGGGGGGGGGCACGTGCCCCGGCTGACCCCCCAGAGTCTACGCCTATGCGTTTATCCAACCTGTATATGAGTAGCCTAACCCCCCCTGTGTCAGAAAAATCGCTGTCGTCTCCTACACCCTCAACCAGCCAACCAGTCAGACAATTAGTCAGCCAGTCAGTAAGTTATGCGGTTGTTCAGTCAGGCAGTAGTCAGACAGTCAGGCAGCCACTCAGTAGGCTGCTCAGTCCCTCACTATGGCACACGCTCCGACGGCAGGTTGAGAGGGAAGCATCGATTGGTTACGTCCAATACTCCCTACCTCTCCCTCTCCTTCTCCCATCATATAGGACGGGCAATCATCTAGTAAAATTGTATAAATTTGTACAATTCGATATAAACACAATAATAATAATATGTTGCGGAGGACGAGGCCTGATTTTTCAGACATTCAACAACAGCTCCTAGCATAATTTTTTAGACTCCTGAGGGATTATATGTACCTGGGGGGGGGGAATAATAATAATGACAACAAACAACAACAGCAACAACATTAACAACAACATCAAGAATAATAATGATGATGATGATGATGACGATGATGATGATGACGATGACGATGACGATGACGATGACGATGACGATGACGATGACGATGACGATGATGATGATGATGATGATGATGATGATGATGATGATGATGATGATGATGATGATGATGATGATGATGATTATAAAAACAATAATGATGATGATAATAATATTAATATTAATAGTGTGGGACGCGACGGTGGCTGACACCCTTGCACCGTCGTATATTCAAGCCACAGCGGCGACAGCGGGTGCTGCAGCCGAGCTAGCCACAGAGAGAAAAAAGTCCAAATACAGCGCTCTTTTAAACACACACTTCTTCGTGCCCTTGGCTTTTGAGACTTTAGGTCCGATTGGCAACATAGGCCTGGACTTTTTAACAGACTTGGGTCGCAATCTGACACTGACAACAGGAGACAATAGGGAGACCTGCTTCTTGCTGCAACGCCTCTCAATCACCATTCAACGTTTTAACTCGGTGGCTTTTCATGGCACTTTAGTCGAGCCCGACCCGGAGGAGATGCAACCATTCCAGAATAACTAGTTTTCTTTTGTCTCCTGACAAATTTTTCTGACGCCCGAGGGATTATGTTTACCTCGGGACAAAAAAATAAATAAAAAAAATAAAAATAATAATAATAATAATAATAATAATAATAATAATAATAATAATAATAATAATAATAATAATAATAATTATAATTATAATAACAAGGTTAACGTACGCTTTAGCGTAATTAATTATTGGCAGGATTTCGAAAACACGAATAGCGTAAATAATTATTTCATCCAATTTCTCGTTTGAACTATGTTTTCATCGACCTTCCAGCTCTAGTTTAGTTTTAATATTACACGTGTTAATCGTTCATCCATCCAGCTTCCAGTTTCAGCTAATTTTCATCGCACATCCAGCTTCTATTTTAAGTTTTAATATATCCATTTTCATCGCTGATAGAGCTTTTAGTTCGAGGTCTATTAACTTCGCACATCCAGCTTCTCGTTTTATCTCCATTTTCATCGCTCATCCACCTTGCAGTTTGCTTTCTATTTTCATCGCTCATCCAGCTTCTATTTTGTTTTAATATGACACATTTTTATCGCTGATGCAATTTAAGGTCTATTTTCTTCGCACATCCAGCTTCTCGTTTTATCTCCATTTTCATCGCTCATCCAGCTTCCAGTTTGATTTCTATTTTCATCGCTCATCCAGCTTCCAGTTTGATTTCTATTTTCATCGCTCATCCAGCTTCCAATATTTAATTACGCTAAAACCACAGCATAAATAATTACACAGTACGTCGACTCGCATTGCTAACTGTTGACTATTTTTGGGGTGACGCCATCTTGAAACAGAGCTTTCGAATTATAGATTTAAGCTGAAATTAACGTTAAAAATAATATTGTAAATTCTAATGAAGTTCTTGATGTTGTTTTAACGTTTAAAAAATATTTTATTTGATGGATTCCGGTTTATCGGCGTGTAGTCCTCAATGTTGTTGTAACGTTTAAAAAATGTTTGATGTGATTGTTTCCGGTGTATCAGCATGTAAACGTTCTCTTTCAAGATGGCGTTTGGTCACACATTCTGACTGCTGCAGAGGCCGGAAGTCGACGTACTGTGTAATTATTTATACTGTGCTAAAACGTACGTTTACCTAATAAAAATTATAATAGGCCTAGTAATAATAACAATGACAACAAACGACAACAGCAACAACATTAATTCGCATTAATAGTTGTCAACAATAAGTTGACTCAAGAAAATCACTTATAACAATACTATTTGTAATTATTTTCGCTTTTTAAATGTAGTATAAAGGAAAGAAATATATTTTAAATTCCGGTGTCGTTCAATAGTCCAAAATTAACTACTAAAAGTTAAATAAATATCATTTGTACCCAGCATCGTAGAAATGAGATATATTACGAAGAATGTCTTGATGTCAAACAGTCATTAGTGGTAGATTTTCGGGAAGGGAGGGCCCCTCATGCATAAACACATATCTTATATAGAGAGAGCATGTCACTCATTTACTCGATAGATGGCACAAGTTACTGTTATAACATGCGAGGTCCGTAATGGAAGAATTCAATGTATGTATCAAGATACTTCATATAGCGCCTTTTGTGTATCTCACAAAGACGATGCACACATAATATCTTATCATGCTCGTATCTTGAGATCATAACACTTGTCTGTAAGGCGCAACAGGGCTTAGCTCCAGCCTACCTTTGTGACCTGATGCGCAAACCTCTCTCTGCTTCTTCTCATCGACCCCTACGTTCTCTGAATCGGCTCGATCTGTTTGTTCCCCGGGTGAGGCCAGCTATGGATCAGTCTCGCTCTTTCGCTGTCGTGGGTCCATCCATATGGAACTCCCTTCCCTTGGTAGTCCGTGGGACCCTACTTACTAGGTTCTCTGTCTCTGTCTGTCTGTCTGTCTGTCTGTCTGTCTGTCTGTCTGTCTGTCTGTCTGTCTGTCTGTCTGTCTGTCTTTCTCTCTCTCTGTTCTTCATCGTTTAAAGCATAGGCGCCGACTTTTGCTTTTGTCTCTTGGTGCCAGTCAGAGGCGGATCCAGAAGGTTTATAAAGTTTTAATGGACCAACGGAACTTTTTTAGGAAATCATCTCCGAAAAAAAACTGATGACCTTTTTTTAGTCATCCGTGTGTAAACATAAGAAAATTTTTAATGGGGGGTCATGGCCGGATTGCTCCCCTGGATCCGCCTCTGGTGCTAGTGCATATTTTAAGATAATTTCTAAAATTTGACGACTTTTTTTAGGAATTCATCCCCCGAAAAAATGTGACGAGCTTTTTCAGGAATACCAAAAAAATTGAATTTAAGGTCCGAATTCTTCTGGGTGCCAGGCCCCCACTGAACTTTTTCTCTGGGTGCATTGGCACCCAAGGCCCCCAAGAAGTCGGCGCCTATGGTTTAAAGTCTTCTCTGTTTCCGCGAGGCTCGCACGCTGAGAGCGCCTCTGAATAGTTCACACTGTGAGATGCGCTTTATAAATTCCCAGATACCATACCATACCATACCATACCATATCTATTTGAATGATCTAGACAATTGTATTAAGGGATTCTTAACAATTATGTGCTTGCTGTTTGCGAACAAAGACTGAACCAAACCATTATTGAGAGGCGGGTGGCTGTAGTCTTCTCCTCGCAGTCTGATCGTAAAACCAACACTTTTGGTTCAGTGTAATCATTATAACAAACTCTGCAATTGGAAGGGGTTTGAGCCTTCGACTGACAGTTCCAACCATCTAAGCCAGCGGTTCTCAACCTTTTTAGACTCGAGGACCACTTATAAATTTTGTGTCTCAGTCGCGGACCACCACCAGAAATTGTGCCAAAAGCAAATTTATACAAAATAATTTTTTGCCATAAATCCTCGCAATTATTAGGTTCGTGCTGCCATCTAGCCGATTCCAGCGATTGAAATGAACAGAAATTTTAAAAATTGACAAAATTTGACTGCATGGTTTTAATTGTAAAAAATCTAAATTGTAGACCTTGCTCGCGGACCACCAGGCAGATTCCACAGGTTGAGAGCTACTGATCTAGACTATAATTATACGCATCCTATTACAAT
>OY744604.1:19407804-19438781 GCA_963556255.1 Allolobophora icterica
ATAATGAAAACAATAATTATAACAACAACAAGAACAACAACTAATCGTGACCACCGTTATAGGTTAGTAGTAATCAGAAGGAACCATGAAACGTGCTATGTACATTGAAGGCCAAAGGCTGCTCAAGTACGGTACGTTGATAGAGAGGATCGTCTAACGACAACAGATGTCGTTATGATCAGTCGGGGTCTCTTTCACGGCGCCATTTTGACGTCGCTAGGGAAACAGAACAGACGAATTAACCGCCGATTTCTTCTGCATTATTCAGCCAATGGATATTTTAAGGTGACGACCTCTCAACTATACGATGAGAGAGAGACAGACAGACAGACAGAGACAAAAATACAGACACACAGACAGACAGATGGACAGAGAGGGGCAGACAGCGAGTAGATTCCCATGCGCTGCGCTTCTTCTATTCTTCCCATTTCTTCTTCCATGGCCGTATTCGGTCATTCCTTCTCTTCCCTCCGCCTCTCGTTGTCGGCTGCTGAGTATATCTGCCTCCCTCTGCATCTTGGTCTCTCCTTGTTCCCAGGGTTAGACTTCATACGAGCAATTTCGTCTAACTGCAAAGTTTCAGTAGTCATTCCAATGCCAACCTCTGCCTGATTGTAATCATCGGTACACTGCCTGTCTGTCTGCCTGTCTGTCTGTCTTTCTGTCTGTCTGTCTGTCTGTCTGACCGACTGACTGACTGACTGGTTGTATAACCGACTGACTGACTGACCGACGAACTGACCGACTCATTGACTGTCTGATCAACTGACTGGCTGATAAAACGACTGACTGACTGGTCTGCAGGCTGGCTGAATTTCTGTCTGTTATGTTAATAGTTTGCAAGTTCCTGTTGTCAGCACCTTTGTTATTCCAGTGGCCGCCGAAGGCAATGACTTGATTTAAGTAAGATTTGGCAAATATCGCACGTGCTCATGTTGCCACCGCATTACAAATGACCCATAGGCCTATTGCAAGAATAGACATACAGACAGACAGACAGACAAACAGGCCGTCGGACAACTAGGCAGACAGACAAACTGACCATCGATAATGCGTCCATGCTACAAGGACACTCAGACATACATCATGGATGAATACAGACATACAAACCGACAGACGGACAGACAGACACTTCTCTTAGAAAGAAGCAAGATGATCTAGATGAAGTGAATGACAGATGGGTAGACAAAACCACATACAGCGACATGAGAGAAATCGCGTATTAAGTTCAGTGCATAAGGGCATTAAGCACCAAACACAAAGGCAATTAGCGACAACAGAGTTTCAGGCTAAACATCTAATGCCAATAATTACCACTAATGTTACGCCGCGTCCACGTAATGACGTCAGTAATTTTGGTCCATATATATATATATATATAAATATATATATATATATATATCAATTTATCTATGTATGCTATATATATAAGACCTAAGCAGATATGACATATACATATATAAATTATTAAATATATATATCAAAAATATTATTCAAGTGGAACATATTATTTAAAAGTAATCATGAGTTACAATATGATGAGGTTGTTATTGTAGGTTCACAGTGAAACCACTGTTATAATTTTTGGCATGGGGTGTTTTGCAGTATAATGTCACCTATAGCATGACATAAAAGCCTATGCGCCGGCTGAAGGTGACTTATATACTTATATATTGCAGGAAAAGAAAGCAGCAGACGGACAGACAGACAGACAGACAGACAGACAGACAGAGGTGGAACTACATTGACCTGCATGCGTTTCACTCTGAAGCCCTTGGCAACGTACGGGCTACACTAGAGATCGCATTATTGGACCGAAAACATAGATGATGACATCGAAGCGAGATCAGTCAATCGACACTTCCGGGTTTTAGGCGAGAACTGATCAGATTAAAGCGACTTCCGATCTGTAGTTGGACTGGGGATTTGGGCTTTCGACCACAGCCGCTGGACCTCAGTCGTGTGTCGGGGAGAGCGTGTGTCCGCGGGCAAGGAAACCGAATGAATTATGGGAGAATTAGCGGTTTATTGAAAGCAATGATTGGTTCTGCGATGACGTTGTGACTATTGTCATTGAGTATGTGGGTGTACACTTGACCCTCAGCAATCCGGTCACTCCCAGGTGCCACTCCCAGAAGCCAGATAGCTGCTTCTATATCCCAGTCTCATCTTACCACCGACAGTGTACGGTCAGTGTGCACATTAAAGCTGAGTTGGCTATGGGAGCACTTGTATGTATAACTATGTATCTCGTAATATGTCAGACAATTAACGTGGGTGTATATCATTCATTCAAAGCCAGTTCTTATGGCTCATCCATCCATCCATCAGTCTCTCACTCCATCCATCCCTCCATCAATTTTGGGGTATTTCTGTCGAAAGTCGAACGAGCTGGATACCTGATAGACAATGCGCCGAATGTTGAACAGTTGATGAGAACTGCTTATATGCGTCTGCTCTCGGCGGTGTCACGGAATCCTTACCACGTACTGCGTCATTTGTTCCCACCCCAAGTCACACGACAGTATATAGCCTCCGTCCGCGCCCACATGACTTTGCCCTGCCTCCCAAGGACGATACTAATTTCATTTCTAGAGTTCTCTACGATGCCCTAAAGTAAAATCCGGCTTCTTCATTATTCATTTTTATTTACAGTCAAGCGACTCTGGATTCTATTATTATTCTAAACTTGTGTTTTGTACCATGTTGCGGTGTGACAACGTGTGGAGTTAATAAACGAATGATGATAATAATAATAATCAATCTATCCATCCACCCATCCATCTATCCATCCATTCATCCACCCACCCATCCATCCATCTATTCATTCGTCCATACACCCATCCATCCACCCATTCATCAGTCCATCCATCCACCCATCCATTCAGAACTTCCTGTAAATTCGATTGACCATACTTTATACTTGCAAGTAAGCTGGTTCTCCTGACGTGAAATTTAGACACTAATGAATTGCAAAGTTTACGATTATAACCTTTGTCATTTTCGCCACGCGCGCACCCTTATAAGCAAAAAGCCATTTGAAGGGCGGCTTGCCACAGCTCTTAAAGACTACAGTTGTCGGAATGATCACAAATCGTTAGTGTATACACATTACTTGGAAAATAATATCATAAACAAGGCTAAAGTGAGCATCTAGAGCACTGGAGATAAACTAAACGATATCGTATTTGTGGGAGAACAAGCCAAGACCACTTGAATGGGAATATCGCACTGGAGACTGAACGAAATTGAAACAGAAGATCCCAGTAGGCCTATAGGCCTACTATGATCAGGTTGGCTACAAGTGTAACGGTTAAGAATGAAACTTGTACAAAGTATCAAATGAAAAAACATAGGAGTATTATTTCGAACATGACTGCGAGTTCTTTAGCCAATAATTGTATTGCATTGAACTTGCTTCCTTTCAAGTAGGACCATCACTTGAATAAACATATTTAAGTAGCATGTCGAACATGACTTCGAGTGTAACAGTTAAGGGTGAAACTCGTTCAGCTAATTGTATTGTAGTAAACATTCTTCGCTTCAAATATCGAGTGATCAAACATGTCGAACATGACTGCAAAGCTAACGCACAGCAGTTAAGACTGAAAATTGTCGGGTAAATCGTGTTGTTGACATGTAAGCCTTGTAGGCTTCTTTCTCAAGTAGACTATCGTCTTTCAAACGGAGTGATTTATATCAGTTTTAAGACAAAGAATGCTTCTTGCGATCTTCTTATACGACAGCAACGATTACGTCTTCCGTAATGTTTAAATAAGCTGAAACTTGAACAGCTCTCCATAAAGATTCTTAGTATACAACTAAGCTATTCATCTTCCAATAATTGATCCACTGTTTGGGCACAAGACACATAATTCGTTTAATGGCTGAAACAAACTCCAATATGAAAGATAATATCGGTCCTATTGACGTGGGCGGGGAACAACACACAAAACCGAACATTGTGCAGAGCTAAGTGTGCTTTATGATCGATTTACTAGCAATGTATACACATCTGACATGTAATGTCGTGCTGAAAACAAGGAACGCCTTAATAAAAAGCATGATCGCAGTAACAGGCTTTTATAGAGAAGCTTTGGTTTGCCAGAACGGGGTTAGTAGTTGGGTCTGTATTGCGCTGTAACCTAACGACGCGTGTGCGTTAATTCAATTAGGCATATTATGCTAATTGGATGCATGTTTTAGGGTGATGGCCTTAGGCGGGTCGGGGTCAATTGCTTGGGGCTTCGTTGGTGAAATTTGGTCATTAGGCAACTCATCAATCAGAGGGTTGAGGAGATATTCGACTCCATCTACGTAGGATTGCTCAGACTGGATGGGACCCGTGGTTGCTAGTGATGGCTTTGACCGTTGCCAGAGGGTGCAATTGTGCTCCGATGTAAGGGTTTGTGCCCTGGTGTCTAGTCCTACCCTGTGCCCTACTATGTTCTGCAGTGTGTGCTTTGTGCGTACTGTCTCCCTATCTGCCTCTGTCTGTCTGTCTGTCTGTATGTGTGTCTGTATGTATGTGTGTTTGTATGTATGTATGTGTGTCTGTATGTGTGTCTCTCTATCTCTCTGTTCTTCCTTCCCTGTCTCTGTCTCTCTATCTGTCTCTCTCTGTCTCTATGTCTCTCCCTCTCTCCCTCTGTGTATGTCTCTGTCTCTTTCTCTCTCTTTGTCTCTCTCTCTTTGTCTCTCTCTCTGTCTCTCTCTGTCTCTCTGTCTCTGTCTCTCTCTGTGTCTCTGTCTCTCTCTGTGTCTCTGTCTCTGTCTCTCTCTCTGTCTCTCTGTCTGTGTGTGTGTGTGTGTCTCTCTCTCTCTCTCTCTCTCTCTCTCTCTCTCTCTCTCTCTCTCTCTCTCTCTCTCTCTCTCTCTCTCTCTCTCTCTCTCTCTCTCTAAAAATAGGTTGGTTAGTAGATAGATTATTAGGTAGGCCAGAAGGTAGGTAGGATATGCGTACATGGGCATGGTAGCACATTTGTTACAGCGCTCGATCTGACAGAGTACGGGTTCGAGCCTCTGCTCATGCAGATACTGTGTAAGGACCTTGAGCAAGTCCTTTACTCGCAGTTGCTCAGCGCTGTCGGTGTTCCATCGCATGGTCGTGTGTGCACTTCTGAACATTGGAATGAGGGCAACATCAGATACAGTTATATTGTATCGTATCAAATGCAATTGTATTGCATTGTACATTTGCTCATAAAACTGGATGAAATGCATCCCGTAGGAAAGGTCCTTAATAATAAATCCTCGGTTGGCAGATATCTTTAGCAGAGAGCGGAGGAACTAAGAGCAAATCACAACCCTTGACCTCCATTATGACCCTATCGTAAACAACGCCCCACCCGCTCTCCATCCACCCCATATACACGAGTGCCTTAACTTTCCCAAGACGACGGCGTCCCTAGCCAAGCCGACTCCTTCCCTGACCCCTCGTGATGCGTCTTGACCCCCTAACCCTAAAAGTAGTCTATTTATAGCCGGGGAAACTACACGTTGAAACTTTATACGACTTGAGACGCTGGGCGACCCATGAGTCAAGTACCATGCATTATGGATGAATATGTAAGATGTATACGTACATTGAAGAAGAGCGGCCCCGTATGTTAAACCTGAGAGGCAGCTATGGGTATGGTGTTAGCAACTTCATTTCCTCAGACTCGGCATATGAGCAGTGTGGGAATCGTTGAAAAAAACCTGGGGGGTGGCGGGTTAGACTTCGATCCATGTGGAGTTGAATAGTTTATCCATATTTTGCAAACTGATGTACGAAATTTGAAAGCAGCATATTTCAACGCTAGAAGTTTTCCAAGTCAGACTCGACTTAAAATCAATTCCTTTCTTGGAAAAATTAAAATATGCAATGGAAAGCTTAAACTCCTTAAGAGTAAAATAATGCTAAATCACCCTAAAACAATTGAGGGGGATTGAAACGACCCCCTGCGGTGTGTCATGAAGGCTTAACTGTGGGGGGGGGTCCTAAGAAAGACTATGGGGGTTGAACCCCCAGCCCCACGACAATTCCCACCCTGCATATGCGGGCGGGTGACCAGTCTCTTTTACGCCGTCTCATCTTCCCACCGACAGTGTACGGTCGGGGTATTCATTGCAGCCGAGTTGGCTAGGGGGCGTAGGTGGAGCAGAAATCTCGAACGAAATTTCTACCCTGGCAGGGAATTAGCCAGGGATTTGAATCCACGACCTATCGGTCTCCAGTCCAGCAGGCTAACCACTACACTATCGTGTACGTGCATCGCGGAGTCATTAAGAAAGCACAAAGTTTCCACTCTTCAAATAAACTTAATTTACAAATTTTGATACGCACTCATTTCAAGACGCTTTCATCTCTGTGTGTGTATATATATAATGCACATTATGTAGGCCTATATATGATGCATTTATATATATTCGTGTTTAACTATTTATGTGATTATGTCTATGTGTTTGCTTGTAGGCCTATAGGCCTGCATGTATGTATACGTATGCAGATAATTTGTGTTATGCAACATGCATGTGCGACGTTGTGCGTACGTTTGCGCGCATATATGCATTCGTGTATGTGATTATTTGTTTATGATTGTATGTGTGTATGTATGTTTGCATGTGCGTATACAATATGTAAGTGTTTAGCTGAATAAAACAACAGTGGCAGTAGGTTGATATATGTGAATGGGAAAGCATTATGAACCCTATTGGCCTGAAGTATATAAGTATTAAGTTTAATTGCACTGAATACGTGGCATTGTGTTATCCTTGTCCCCTCTTCAGAGAAAATGTCAACGGTACTCGAGGCGATAAAAGCATTTATGTCACGAATCCATCCAGTTCCCATCATTCCATCTCTCCATCTTTCCATCCATCCGTCTGAATTGCGCCCTCAAGTGATTCCATTAAATGCGATCGTGGCGCCATCTTTTCGGCTCTTAACAATGAAGGGGTCTTTTCTGGTAGCCAGAGTCTCCGATACGTGATACGATATCGCGATCCGGTGACTTGCTTTTCAATTGGGCGAATTGATCTCAATTTATGGGAGACACTTAACGTAATACAAAGTGTTTCCAGCAGATTATAAGTTTATTGCGTGCATACATATAGAAATAAATAGCATGTAACACTTAATATATCTGTTAAAGGTATTAAGTGTCGTTTGGCGGCGACGCCATGTCGTTTAGGGTTGAGTTCGCATGTGACGTATAGAAAAGACAGCGGACGATTTATTATCAGTGATTTGTGGCTCCATCTTGTGGCTGACGGTGCAATGTGGTGTTTTAAAGTAATTTGTTCCACGGGCCAGATTTATTTATGGGATTGGAGGGATCAAGGATGGATGGATGGATGGAAGGATGGATAGATGGAGGGATGTTTAGTATTGATTGATTGATTGATTGATTGATTGATTGATTGATTGATTGATTGATTGATTGATTGATTGATTGATTGATTGATTGATTGATTGATTGATTGATTGATTGATTGATTGATTGATTGATTGATTGATTGATTGATTGATTGATTGATTGATTGATTGATATATGGGTGGATGGATATGTTTGGTGAATGGATGGAGAGATGGATGGATGATTTGGTTGGGTTGAAGGCTTGATTGACTGCTCGATATATGGATGGATGGATTGATTGATTGATTGATTCAATGATTGATTCATATTATGAAAACCAATGTACCAGTGACAAGCATTGACAACAACTTAAATGTGTAGAAGTGTCTTCTACTAAATGCACACACATATGTACATACTGTACATGCATAATTATGTACATAAATACATACACACACAGTTGAGCTTGTCAGGAGAAGGAGATTTTCCAAGACAGTTCCTGGATCAAGAGCTCAAGGAAACCTAAAATGTCATGGGTTGATAGCATAAAGTAGTGGACTGGATTCGACCGACTATTGAAAGAGATAAGAAACAGAAGTGGATGGAACAAAATTGTCCGTGGTGAGGCCACTTCTCAGATGAAGGACGGTTGAAGACAAGACAAGGCCAGACAGGGTCAGGCACGGCAAGACAATACAAAACAAGGCAAGGCAAGACACGAAAAGACAAGGTCAGGCCGGGCAAGACAATTCAACACAAGACAAGGCAAGACAAGGCAAGACAAGACAAGGCAAGACAAGGCAAGACACGAACAGACAAGGTCAGGCCGGGCAAGACAATTCAACACAAGACAAGGCAAGACAAGGCAAGACAAGACAAGGCAAGACAAGGCAAGACACGAACAGACAAGGTCAGGCCGGGCAAGACAATTCAACACAAGACAAGGCAAGACAAGACAAGGCAAGGCAAGACAAGACACGAAAAGACAAGGTCAGGCCGGGCAAGACAATTCAACACAAGACAAGACAAGACAAGACAAGGCAAGACATACGATTATAATACGACATCTCAAAAGAACCCAACCAGACCTAAAAGACAAACCGCAGTATAAGCTTATCACTGTATTATACGATTCCCCGATCTCTTCCATATCAACATGACTTCTCCGATGGTTCATGCATATGCATGAGTGTTGATTGCAATTTCACTCTATAAACGAGAATCGACCGATGTCTTGGACAGTGTGGTAACGGCGCTATAGAAGTCATGCTAGATTCGATTATATATTAGGTTAGTTTTAGTGTCTAGCGACACCTTGTGGCTGCATGCAGGGCCACTGACACCAACCTTACCTACGTTGTGCATTCAAATCAAGTGAATAGAGCTTTATTAACAATGGATGCGCATCTCGCGTTTGGTTAGTAACTGTTGAGCAACACTGTGTCATAGCAAAGACCATTCGCGTCACCCTCTTATTGGGATTGGCATTACCAATCAGTGGTCAAATTTTATCTAGCGACTATATCTGAAGTCTCCGGTGTTTAACGATACCTTATGGCTGCCTGCATGGGCCGTTGACGGCAACCTTATAGTCACAATACATGTACAATTACCAACGAGCGATAGGAATTATAGGCTTTAAGTGGAAAAGGCTCCTATATTGCATCAGACGGAAGCATTTTAAAGGTGTCTAAACAAGAACGGTTTTTTATGATTGATTTCCAACGACATCAGTTTTTTCCGAGAGATAAAACTCGTTTTAATGTGTCCAAGTAATCCTTAGATGTTTGCGAATAGGACTATACATAAGCGCAAGATTATCGTAATCGTTTAAACTCGAAATTTCTAACGCTCTACTCTAAAGCTAAGCGCAGGGCATCAGCATATTCACGAGCGATTCGTCGGATCTGAGAGCCCAACCTCGGCGCCAGAGAAAGAGTTAAAGTGTTGGTAGAATCCCTGGCGAATATTATTTTCTAAACAGTAAACACCCAATATGATTGTGATATATGGTGCATCAGATAGAGTATTTTGCTACGAATCTCAATGTAGGCCTGTTGTTGTATATACTATTGTATTGTATTGCATTGTATTTGCATTTTCTGATTCGCTCTCCTGTGTGGCCTTGCGCGCCTTAAAATTTTTTATAATAATAATAATAATAATAATAATAATAATAATAATAATAATAATAATAATAATAATAATAATAATAATAATAATAATAATAATAATAATAATAACAATAATAACAATAATAATAATAATAATAATAATAATATTATACATGTGTGTCATTGTGGCGAGAGAGTTGACGCCAGAGGACTCCATGGTCTTGTCTGCAGAAAAAACGCTGGCAGACATCAACGGCACAACATGCTCAACGATGTCATATGGAGATCATTTGGAAGAGCAAATATCCCTTCTCAGAAGGAACCGTTGGGACTCACCAGAGAGGACGGCAAGCGACCTGACGGTGTGACGCTTATCCCGTGGTCATGCGGAAGGTGCCTCACTTGGGATGTGACCGTTTCGAACACATATGCAGCGTCACATCTGGCTGTAACATCAACCGGAGCAGGTGAGGCCGCAAACCGGGCAGCCGCCGCCAAAAGATCCAAATACGACACAATCACCCGAACGCATGCTTTTGTAGCGGTTGCAGTGGAGACGAGTGGTGCATGGAGTTCCGAAGGATTGGATTTTGTGTTGGAACTGGGACATAGGCTGACGGATTCAACTCAGGACACGCTTGAGACAAGTTACCTGTTTCAGAGACTGTCGATAGCTGTCCAACGCGGGAACGCCATCTGCTTCTCGTCGACCTTTTCACGATAAATTGTTCACTGAGTGACGCTGAGATGGCGCTTCAGATTATTTAATCATCATTGTTAAATATAACAATAATAATAATAATAATAATAATAATAATAATAATAATAATAATAATAATAATAATAATAATAATAATAATAATAATAATAATAATAATAATAATAATAATAATAATAATAATAATTGTAATATGCTCAGTTTTATATCGTTTACCTCAATGAATAATATAGAAAAATTGGTACGCTCTGCTTCTACACCTTTAAATTGTGTTTTTCTGACGCTATAAACTCCTAATTTTCGTTCAGTCACCGGCTGTCATTGTAATGCATCCAGAAATTTATAAATTTGTAAATACACAGCGTGTATTTACGTGTTATGTTAGTATGTTAGTATGTTCATATATCTCTAGTTTGTATTGAGTGATTACTTGTGTAAAAATATGTGGCTATCATGGGATTCTCGTATCAAAGCTGCATGCGTAATGGATAATAATAATAAAAATAGTTACAATAATAATAATAATAATAATAATAATAATAATAATAATAATAATAATAATAATAATAATAATAATAATAATAATAATAATTTCTGGGGTACGAGGGGATATTTGTACCATCATTTTATGGACCACAAGATACCGTACCCCCCACTTTTCATATTCAGAAGAAACAATGCCATTGTTTTCTCGAAGGAAAGCCTTCATTTGAATTCTAAAGACACAAACCAACAATTACCGAGCTTCAACATCATCATCGTGATCACCGCCATCATCGTCGTCTTCATTATTTTTATTATTATTATTATTAAATTATTATTATTATTATTATTATTATTATTATTATTATTATTATTATTATTATTATTATTATTATTATTATTATTATTATTATTATTATTATTATTATTATTACTATACTACTACTACTACTACTACTACTACTACTACTACTACTACTACTACTACTACTACTACTACTACTACTACTACCACTACCACTACTACTACTACTACTATTACTACTACTGCTACTACTACCACTACTACTACTACTACTACTACTACTACTACTACTACTATTTTTATTATTATTATCATTATCATCATCATCATTATCATTATCATTATCATTATTATTATTAGGACTACATCACGAAGAATTTCATAAACGTTGACACTATGATTATAACAGTCGTGAAGGGGAAACGGTGCGAAATTTGGTACGCACTTTTTAGATCGAAGTCAGGCCTCTAGAACAATGTATTGCGCTGTAAGTATGAATGTAATTGTAATCTGAAATTTATAAAAACGTCACTTCAAGAGAAAACTCATCGGTGCGCAACTCATCAGGCCTATTGTAGGTCTATTGTAGGTCAATTATAGACCTATTGTAGGCTATTGTAGACTTATCATAGACCTATTGTTGGCCTATTGTATTTCTTGTGTGCATGATTTTTCTTACGGCGCCTTTTGCACGTATATGCATGGAGGAGACAAGAGACATTGTAGGCCATAATATATTTATGTCATAGGTCATTTAATATATATATATATATATATACTGTACATCTATATTCTATATACATATAATTAGAATATGTATGTGTATACATAGATATAGCTATGAGCGTGTATTCGTGGCCAGCGATATCCGTGATGGTGAAGTTTGTTCTTAGTAGTATCTTGGGAGTGCTCGTGAATGATATCCACAAATGATATCTGGCTATGATGAATGATAGCCTCAAATGATTTCGATTATTAGAATCCCTATCTGTGGACTTTCTACGCGCCCCCTGTGGCCACCCGCCCAATCCCCCTTATATACTTGGACGAGCCATCGCGCGGACGTAGCTTGCCCCATAATCTCCGGCTGACCAATGCAACGATTACCGTCGTTATCGTCATGATGTACTCTTCATTCTCTGTCAGATGATCTCAGTCCACGGCGGTCGACCCCTCCCCCCATCCAGTTTCTCACAGCCACGTTAGCCTGGCCCACAAATGGCCAACAATGGGACTACAGTGGGCCCATACCGGGAAACCAGTGGTACAATATGGCTCTTCTATATATAGGGTGCACTCAACGGGATGTCTCATGATCTATATACGCTGTTATTGTATTGTATTGTATTGTATTGTATTGTATTGTATTGTATTGTATTGTAATGTACTGCACACTGTATTGTATTGTATTGTAAGCCCTAATCCAAAAAGTTAGTTGGCCGTAGAACACTCATATATGTGTCTATGTATTATAATGTCACTAGGGCATATAGGCCTATGTTCTATTCGGTTGCATACTGAGTCTGTAACCTAACGATTGTGAGCTTGAGCCTCATAAGCGAACTCCTTGTAACGACCCTCGACATGCCGCCTCTCACCTCAAAATAAGATATACTGACTTTGTGAGCGTTATAAATGTTCTCTCTATCGAAAAATATGTAGTTGGAAATCAGTCAACAGAAAAACACTCTATTAGACACCTTTAAAATGCTGTGCTCCGACGAAATATAGCCCTATTTCACGTATAATTAATCGTTAACTCAGTCTTATTGTCCGGTAATGTAATATCGACGTCTACGGCATTGATGTACACGATGTACAAAATAAGATGTACAAAATAAGATGTACAAAATAAGATGTACAAAATAATACAATTCAAAAATACATGGTCATCGAAAATCGCATATATATGGAAACCGAAAAGCCCATATTTGGTCACAGAAAAGGTTCTACATGGCTACAGTCTTCCTGACCATGTGAAGAATGCGTCATCTCTGGAGACTTTCAAATCACAGCTCAAAACCTATCTTTTCAAACAGTCATATGACTGCCATTGAACTTATGTCCAGCGCCCTTTCCTTCGGCCTCGGCTGTGCTTCGGCGCTATACAAGTCGTCGTATTATCGTTGTTGTTGTTATTATTATTATTATTATTATTATTATTATTATTATTATTATTATTATTATTATTATTATTATTATTATTATTATTATTATTATTATTATTATTATTATTATTATTATTATTATTATTATTATTATTATTATTATTATTATTATTATTATTATTATTATTATTATTATTATTATTATTATTATTATGGCTACCGAAAAGATTCTATACATGGCTACCGAAAAGAGAATATATGGCCACCGAAAAGAGCCTAAATGACTACTGAAAAGAGCCTATGCGTGACCACCGAAAAGAGCCTACATTGCCGCCGAAATGAGCATACATGGCGACCGAAAAGAGTCTACATGGCCACCGAAAAGAGCCTACATGGCCACCGAAAAGAGTCTACATGGCTATACCGAAAAGATTCTACATGGCTACCGAAAAGAGTATACATGGCCACAGAAAAGAGCCTACATGGTCAACGAAAAGAGAATATATATGTCCACCGAAAAGATTTCATACATGGCCACCGAAAAGAGCATGCATGACCAGGAGCGTAGCCAGACTTCAATTCAAGAGGAGGCAACTACTGCTTGTCAAAAAATGTGATGACCTTTTTTGGGAATTTCTCCACCAAAACATTTTTCAAGAGGAGGCAACATCTGCCTCTAATGGGGTCTACTTGAGGATGCAGGGCTATAACCCAAGGAAAATTTTTAAATCTTAAAAACCAAGAGGAGGCAAATGCCTCATCTTGCCTCAATGTAGCTACGCCTATGTAATTGTAATTGTAATTGTAATTGTAATTGTAATTGTAATTGTAATCGAGGATTTATATAGCGCCACTCATAATCAGAGGCGCTCCCGACCCGTGTCAGTGTCTTCACTGACAAAGAGAAATGTTTTCAGGCGCTTGCGAGACTGGGCAGGAGACAGAGAGAGGAGGACAAGCCTAAAGCCCTGAGGGAGGCTGTTCCAACTGGAAGGGCCCACAACCGCAAAACTACGGGACTGGGCAGTAGCAGTGCGCATCCAAGGGACTAACAAGAGGCCACGGGCAGATGACCGGAGAGAGGCCCGACCAGGCAAACTGGAAACTGGGGTGCAGTAAGCCCTGAGATACAGCGGAGCTGAGCCAACAAGACAGTTACGCATGAGGGAAAGGACCTTAAATTGAATGCGTTGGTGAATGGGAAGCCAGTGAAGGGAGTACCGGATGTAGGAAGAGATATGGGCAAACTTCATGATGCCCCCTATAAGGCGAGCAGCAGCATTAAGGATGGACTGAAGTTTAAATGTGTTAGTAGAGGACAGGCCAATATAGACAGCATTTCCGTAGTCAATCCTAGTACATGGCTACAGTATGACTACTGAAAAGAGTCTACATGGCCACCGAAAAGAGTCTATATGGCCAACGAAAAGAGCATACATGGTCATCTAAAACATCCTTAATGGTCATTGAAAGAAATCGTTAACGATCAAGTTTAGAGGTTTTATGTGTATGCACTATACACTAGGGACCTGCGAATCACAAATTTTCCGTCGAATCGAATCTCGAATCGAATCGGGGGTTAAGATTCGAATTCGAATCGAATCTCGATTCGAATCAGCGGATGCCAAAACCATGTTTTGATATTCATGTAGTGTGTATGTGATAGCACAGACGTACCACAGTATCAATATCTCAATAACATTTCTGCAGTTTAAAATCAATTAAACTAAACATTAAGCTAATTAACACAATTAACAATAACACAAATAATTTATGAGTTAAGTAAGTAAGTATATTCTTCATTGTACCAATTGTATAACCACACTTTGGTGTACATTCATCTAAGCAAGGCATTGGAAACTTCTTTTAATAGAGGACCGCCCTAAGATTTTAAGCGCAGCTCTGGGGCCGTATGCCAATCGCAGGCTAATTTTTGCAGATTAATTTGCCCGAGAGAATGAGACAATTAATTTTATTCAAAATAAATATTGTGGAATAATTTTTACGGTTAAACTTCAAGTTTAAAGTAAATGAAAATAATTTTTATGATGAAAACATAATTATCCTAATACCTACAGTTCTACAATACTTATAAAAAAAGCAAATTATGTTTCAAGTTTCTTCAGTTTTAAAAATACATAAAACTGTTAGTCTGTACAATGCATCCGTTTGCTAGATGTGCAATATTTAATATATAGCCTAATAATGATTAAGGTAAGATCTAACACTTCGTCCCACCACACAAATCCGGAATGTTTGCTTTAATGTTCGAAGTGCCAATATTATTCGAAGTTCATTGGAGAGATTGTCATCTGTTAGTCTGCATCAGTTTTGCATTTTGTTAGTTTCATCTCTGAGAAGAACTGTTCACGAATTCCCGAATATAGGTGCTTGGAAACAATGCAACCATTTTAAGGGCATGAAATCTATGTGAAGGATAAGAATCCTGAGAAATGTACATTTTATAGAACTAAATCAGAGGTAATTCACGAAATTTCCTTTCCAATTCACTGTTGCTGAGGGTTTGATGTCGTCGTGTGCCGCGTTGCACGCAGAAATTCAACAACCAATCCACGGGCAGTAAACAATTAAAACAATTAGTTGACAACAAAGGGCTAATCATTTTTCCGAAAAAGATTCGACATTTTTCGAATCATGACATCATTTTCGAATCGAATCGAATACCGCCGCCCGATTCGTTTTCGAATCGAATATCGAAGCTTCGCAGGTCCCTACTATACACTTTACTTTTAAATGAGAAGAAACTTAATTGAAGTTAAAAAGATCCAAAAGACGTCGACGCCTTAGATATATCTGTCGGTTGACAGAATTTCTTTCGACTGATTTTGTCTATTTATTTATTCCGGATATTTCTATAGCGCCTCCTCAAGACTACTATACTACTCAGAGGCGCTCCCGACTACAGCAGTTGATACTGTGTCGGAGTTTTCACGCCGAAGCGCCACGAGCAATTGCGAGTGAAGGACTTGCCCAAGGTCCGTACGCAGCGGCTATATAGATAGAGTGGGATTCGAACCTGCAACCCTCCGGTCACAAGGCGCCGAACTTACCACTGAGCGACCACGCCCCACATATACTAACACTGCGAATGCAGAAGCCTAGGGGCCTATACGCATGCAAACCAATGACGACCTGGAACGAAAATGAACTGATACACAATTACTTGTAAGAATGTCATGTCATAATTATTAAGGCCCACGTGTCTTTTTTATTTGAATAACTAGATTAAGAATTTCATGTACGTTAAAGCCCTAGGTTTTAGGTTTGGCGGTTTCCCTCGTAGAATGAAGTGACCAACGACTGTAGGCGGTTCAAGTAAGCATCTGTCGGCCAATGGGCGTTGATTTCATTTTGGTTTACACATCTTACAAGCATAGGCTGCTGAATTTAATTATATGCATAGCCTAGGCAACATCGTCCGCTTTGTGGAATGGAGGCGAGGCGCAGGGACGGTCGGTCGATCGGTGGTAGCCCCCACCCTAGGCCCTTCACCCTCCCTCTGGCCCTCTAGCGGTCGGACGGATGGATGGAGATGCATCGCTAGGGCAGACTAGACCCGACAGGGCATACCCCGTACAGGCCCTACCTCGATCAATTGACCACTTGTATATATATAACCGAGCTGTGGGTCGACTAATTTGTGTATACGAAAGCCAGGTAAGCTGGCTAGAGGTCATACCTGTACTTCTAGAATGTATACAAGTTGTTCCAATTATCCAAATTTACCCCCCCATACACTCATATTACTATGGAGTTCATTGCTATGAAGATACTTACAGGGTTGAGAAACAAGTCTGTAGTTTCTATATGCGATTAGATTGCCATGAACAAATACGAACTTACTATTGTGGTAGATGGCGATCAAGAGGAAGCCATACGGGCATTTTTTGCTCACAACAACTGGAATTTTGAAAAAATTGGTAATTATGAAGACGATGCGTATATATATATATATATATATATATATATATATATATATATATACTGAAATTGTATAAATTGTTTTGTGTGGTGAACCCTGTACAAGTAGGCCCTATTGTTCTTCAGGTAGCGCTATACGTGCGCAAATAAGATTGAACTAAGATTTATAAATATTAAATTAAATTGCATTTATTATCCTTGCAAATATTTAGCTCAAACCATGCTATAGAAATACATAGTAATAATAACATCAGCAATGTTAGTATAATGACAACTGATGTGAACAGCAGTAACAGCAGTAATGATAATAAATGGCCAATTAAAAATGTAATTATTAAAATTACCATGATTATTATTATTACGATATGTAATAAGACAATAAACATATGCATAACCCAGCTAAGCTGTCGTTCAAGTCAAGTCGAAAGAGCTAATTGTATGTTGATGACATTATAAATATATCTCCAACCAATCGAAACTGCCTTTGTTCCAATTGCAGAGTTGGAACCACCAAAGAGAAGAAAATCTTGTATGGATGCCGCTTCGAAGGAGGTCTTGGTCGCGTCCAATGGAAATAGTACAGAGTCAGAAATTGAGGCTCAAAACAGTCATGACATTCAAGTGTCAGCTGATCATTTGCAGCTGCAGGGTGAAAATCATCAATCGGAAGGCGCCTGTCCTCTTTGTTTTCTCTCTCCGTGCGTGGGTTCTGCATCTCCAGGTTGGCTTGGCGGAGGACAAGCAGCGCATGCAGCTAACAGTCCAATACGAAGAGTAATTTATGGAAAATATTGGAAGATCATTTGCAACTTGGGTGGGTGGACGAGCCCATTATATCTGGCCAAGAAACTAACGGAATCGAACGGTGTACTTCACATGCGGGAAATAATGCCAGATTGCGTAGTGCGAAAAGTGAGATCGTTGTATCCGAATCCAACAGGCACGCCTTACATGGGCCACAAGTGGGAGTAACATTGATACTTTGGATAATTCGCCGGACTTTGTTTAGACAGAGAGATTTTTATTGTACACTTACTTTCTGACATAAAGCAGAATTTTATCGATTGTGAGCTGCTTATGTACACCTGTCATAGCTATGATTCAATGTAACATAACATTCCCCCATTTTAAATTTATATAGCGCCTCTTCAAGATTCCTACTCAGAGGTGGATTTAAACCTGAATTGCCCTCAATTGCTCGGCGCCACACGAAAACCACGTTACGGAGACTAGGTTTTTCATAAGTGCTATGTCAAATCAATTTTGCAATGGCCACAGTCCCTTGTCCGTTCAATCTTCTTTTTTTCTTGCTTGGATTAGGACCTCGTTGAGGGGGGGTAAGCCACAGATTCATTTTTATACAGATTGGAGCATCTTGTTACAGATCGGATGCCCTTCGTGGCATCAACCACAGTTTTCCGCTGTGGACCTAGTCTTGGTGATGAACACATGCCCGCTAGGCAGAGGGTCATCAGGCTTATTTAAATTGAGTCATGTGCTCCCATGTCACAAGGCTGTTATTGGATATTTGCAGCTTTTAGTTGTCAAGCAAAATGCCACTCTTTTTCTACAGTGTGCCCTACTAGCCTTGCCGCTGTTGGTCCGCGACTGCTTATTCGTCAGATATAACCCTGCTTATTTCGCAGCTGACCTCTATTTCTAGAGGTCGTTCCACTATCCGCCACCTGTGGACGCGTGTGATAGCAGTCAGCTCTGCCACACATCAGCTCTGCCACACATCTCTCTGTCCTATGCCAGGCCAAAATCCGGGGAGGTCAAGCAGAGTAGACAGCAGAATGCTAAGGTGGTTATGTGTAATGACGGTTGATGGTTATGTAGCACTGATATGTTTGATTTTAGTGTATCATACAATATTGTCACAGCTCTTACGGTTATTCTACTGTGTAGGGTGCATTGCTTTCATTTGAAAAGCTCTCACTGTCTCCTAATTGGTCGTCATCGGATTCGTCCGAAGAGATTTCACTCTGGCAGGTCTCCTTATCTGCAGAAGTTTCTGTCACAGACTCCGATATTGCTTTAGATGCTGACCACACGGCAATGTACAAATTCCAAATGTTCTCAACAAATACGTAGGTCTTGCGCCGATACACTTTTTTCCCGATTTGGCGACGTGGGTTTTTCGAACGAACAGTCGTGCATATAGACGTGTATGGTCTGTCGACGTGTTCGTTCCAGTCCAAGACAGCCAGATTGCTCCGCAGCTCGTACATTAAATTCCCGTAGTGTATCCGTTTATCCAGATAGATCAGACAAACGTTATTAAAACTTTCCACATAAAATGTGTCGTGGCCTTTGACATAATCTTCAGCGTGCTTGTACACTACCAACGACCGAAGAAAGTCCTGGAGCATTGTAATTGCAGCCTCATTTGAAACAATTCGAACTTCAATCATATGCCCCGGCTCTTTGCAGTGGGAAGTTTCATGGCACTTGCTGTGGTTGTTCTGAAAATGAGGGATGCATGATTCTATGAGCTTACGCAGGGTTTGGGCATCTCCATTGCAATTGTCCATACACCAATAGACGTGGTTTCGAATGGCAGCACCCTTGTCAGAAAGCTCGGGATGCCATGTTTTTCCAATGTTTTTTTGTGCTCCTTGCCCAATTTTTTTCACCCCGGCTGTTATAGGACGGGTGCAGTGCCAGCGGTCATTGGAATTCCTGGCTTGCTTCCTCTCACGTAGGCGCTTGTTGATTGTCATGTTTCGATCATGCACATGATGGGCAACTTTAATGTTGCTGAGATCCAGGCTCTCGTACATCCTGTCGAATCCCACTGCCTCGTGACGCTGTGAACAGTTATCATCATTCCCGTTAATGTGTTGAATATCAACGACTTTGTGAGTTTTCAACCCGATAGCAACATGGTCGGTGTGATAACTATTTCGTCTACAATGATGTCGTGCGTCAGTCATTATAGAGATAGCTCCATCAGGCGACAGTGAAGACTCCTGCGCTCTAGCGCCAAATATAGATTGCTTTCGCAGGTTCTCAGAAATGGCACTAAATGTAACCATATTCCTCCTGCGGAAAAGGTCTGACAATAGTCCAAACCGACTGAAGTCGCTAAAGCGCTCGTACTGTATGGGTGTCATACCAGAGGCCAGGTAGCTCAACATCACTCGGTGGTTGACTTCAAATTCCTTCCGCTCGCTGTCTATTGTGGATGAGGAACTCCACTGAAAGGAGTGTTTTTTCGCACACTCCATATCCACCGACAGCACATGACCACTGTGTGTCCATGACTTCACTGAATACGGCGTCACACATGTGGATGAATGTTGTGAGATTGTGTCGATCAACTGGGCAATGCTGGAGCACTGCCCAACAAAATTCTCATGTGCAGTCTCCAAAGCTGTTGCTGGAGCTGCTGATATTGCTGCTGTGACAGATGCTGGATCAGTCAGTGAAGTTGATTCACTTACTTCTTCCGTGACTGAAGACATCGTGAGTGTCTGCTGCGGATGTTGAGTTGCAGAAGAGAGCTTATTGGTGTCAACATCCATTATGACTTTCACCAGAACTTCTCTCAAACTTTTTACTCCCAACGCCAAGCGAATGTCCTCACATTTTTGCTCAAATTTAAGTTTATCACTGTCGGTTGTAAAAGTTAATTCAAAATGTTTCCTTACAGAAACGTAAGGGTAGCTATAACTCTTGGTAGATCCATCAGACAACCGTTTTTTAAATGTTCGCATGTTGCCAACTGCAACACCTGAAGTCGGTGTCGTTGGTACAGCGTAGTCTCCATCCATCTTTGGAAATAGTTCGATATAATGATACTAATATATGTCCACTAACGAAATACAATGTTATACTACTATAAGGTCCACTACTGAAATAAGATAATAATATAATATACAGACACGAGATATAAGCTGTATCGACTATGCGATTTAAAATGGCTATGAAGTGAAGAAATTACGAAGCTCAACTCTGCTGCAGCGAAATTCAAACTAGAATGAGTACTGCAAACCAAGACTCAATTGTGAAAGGACATTTCCTAAGTTCATTTCCTAAGTTCATTAGCATAATTTGGCATGTGACCTAGTCTCTCTTCCTTAGGCTGTATATTAGCATCTGATACTGGTGCAAATTCTTAGAATATGAAATACAGCTTATTGTCTTTAGTGTTCCGGGTATAATAAGGCAACGGTGACAGCATCAACAGCTGGCATTTATATACAGGTTTACGACCCAAAGCTCGGTTATATATACAAGTGGTCAATTGATCGGGGTAGGCCAGAGGGAGGGTGAAGGGCCTAGGGTGGGGGCTACCACCGATCGACCGACCGTCCCTGCGCCTCGCCTCCATTCCACAAAGCGGACGATGTTGCCTAGGCTATGCATATAATTAAATTCAGCAGCCTATGCTTGTAAGATGTGTAAACCAAAATGAAATCAACGCCCATTGGCCGACAGATGCTTACTTGAACCGCCTACAGTCGTTGGTCACTTCATTCTACGAGGGAAACCGCCAAACCTAAAACCTAGGGCTTTAAGATTGTTCATTCAGAATATTTTTACATTTACAATTTCTTGTGTATAAAGCAATTTCTCAAAATATTGTTTAAGATGCCAACTTATAATGGGGCCTATGTGTATCATAGACATATTATGAATTGTATTACTTTATGTCGTTAAACAATGAATCTTAATAACATTGTAGAGAATTCTGCTTGGACGCCTTTAAATGGTGTCTACTGTACGTTACAAATTCATTTTCACAGCATTGTATATGCTTTAAATCGTCTTTGATGTCATACGACGACGTTGAACGTTGGAATAATAAAAAAATCACTGCACTATAGTCGTATGTTAAGTCTAATCACTTTTGTAAAGGTTGTTTACAGTATACCCCATACGAATGATGAGAACAGTTACTGTTAAAAAATAATTTGTGTCAACGTCACCGGCACTGAAGCAGCCGGTAGATTTCGTTAAACATTGGTCTCTGCAATTAAAAATCGTCAATTATTCGGAGCAACTTAGACACCTCCAAATCACTGTCTTCCAATGCTATATATAAAGGTATCATTTTTCACTCAATAGTTCAAACTCCGTGTACATATCATCATATTTTTTTATCAAATCTGCAATTAATCACAGAATTCTATCCAGATATTCATTTGAAAGTGTTTTATTACTTCAGCTGATACAAAATGCTATTTTATTGCTATTTCGATATTTTAAATAATGTCACCGTAGAATTAGAATCTCGATGTCACCATCATCATAGTCACTTGCTGTACAAGTTTCATGTAATTATTGTAATTGTAATCGAGAAATTAATTGTGCGCCACTCATAATCAGAGGCGCTACCGACCCGGGCCAGTGTCTTCACTCGCAAAGAGAAATGTTTTCAGGCGCTTGTGGAACTGGAAGGAGAGAGAGGAGATCACACCTAAGGGACTGCGGCAGGCGTTTCCAGCTGTAAGGGCGCAAAGCAATATACGAGAGTTGGCGTTTCTAAAAGCACATTATGTCACAACTACATTCAATTGGTAGTCTTAAATTGGTACTTATGAAATGGTTTGCATATGAATATTGCCTTTATCCTGTAAGGATTTGCAACACTTTTTAATATTGTCATTAAATTTCTGTAATTTTTAGATGTTTATTGTCAATAAATTTCTATAATTTTTAGATATATATCGGAGTACAAATGCCACGTGTCAAACTACAGTTTGCTACACGGGTTTATGTACTGCATGGGACTCATTCTTTCAACTGATTAATTATGCTACTTATATTATATAGATCTGATGTTGAACTATATCCACCATAATACTGCTTTTTCTATATATATGCCATTTAATAAATGACTACATTCATATTGTTGGTTTTGAATATTAGTCATATTTGTACATGGATATAGGCCTGTTATTATACATTTTGAATATTATTTATAGAAATATGATGAAAATAATATAATATTAATGTACTTATATAAGAATCTCTGTAAATATATGTAAACAAATTTCAGAAAGTCGAAAAAGAGCCTAAATGGCCATGAAAAAATTAAAAACAGCCATTGAAGCATCAAAATAGTTTTTTGAAAGAAACAAAAGAGCCTTTTATGGCCACAAAAGAACTATTATTGTTATTTTTTTAAATAAAGAGAAGAAAACATTAAAAGAACTGATTTGATCACAAAAGAGTCATGCATGGGTCACAGTGAGAAAAGGAAGAGCCAATTAGTCAATTTAATAGCAAATAATCAAATATTAATTAACTGTATTCCAAAATATCGACACATCAACCATCTGCCAACTGTCGTTGCCTCAACAATTAACCTGTCAAATATCGTCGCATTAAAATAATTATGTCAAATAGGCTATAGCTTATAGCCGCCTCCACGAACCGCCACAATCATATCGTCGCCTCAATGCCAAATATTGTCTCTTAAACAATAAACAATCTACAGCCAGACACGAAACATACAATAAGAGAAGAAACGTAAATCGCTGGAAGAAACTCTTATGAAATGAACTTAAATAAAATTATTATCTTTCAAGACGTCAACGGCCACTGTATATTCATTAGATATCGTTAAACATTGGAAATAATAATAATAATAATAATAAGTATGCCAAACGAACGGTTAGAACTACTCAAAATAATTTCTCTCGACGTCAACGGACTTTAGAGACAGTCATAAGATGTCGTTAAACGCTGCATCTATTCATCCAATCGTTGTTCCTTCTTTCATGCAGAAGGTAAAGTCGACGTCAACGGCCTCGGAGCAGCCGGTAGATGTCGCTAAACACTGGCCGCTCCAAATAAATAGTCAATTATTCGGAGCACCTTAAACACCTTCAAATCACTTTCTTCCGACGCTACATAAGTTTCATCTTCGCTCAGTCGGGTTGGATTATTGGTTACATTTGGAGCAATACTGTTCAAACAAATTTCAGCCTACGTCAACGCCCTTTGTTGCTATAAGATGTCATTAAACTCTGGATCCATCCATCCAATCGCTGGATATTGTTGAACATTGCTTGCACATAATTATAGGCCTAATATAGGCCTAGATGTTTTGATGTTAATGTAGATAGATGAGAAGCTCTCCAAAAAATGTTTAAAAAGTTTTAAAAGTTTTTTAAAGGAGCCTGAGGCCTAAATGGCCACCCAAAAAACATGAATGGAGAGCTATTGAGGTTAACAAATCGATGTAAAAAGGGCCTTTTATGGCCATCAAGAACCTTTATGGTCAATTAGAAATAACCAAAATAAAGAAAAATATATAAAGAAAATAAAACAGAAAAGAACCGATTTGGCCAAAAAGGAACCTTTCGGCATTAGAGTGCAAGCAAAGCAGCCAAATTGTCAAATTACTAACGATGCGTAGTGTGTGTACCAATGATGGGCAATAGTTAACTAAAAAGTTGCTAACTTTTAGTTCAACTACATTTTTTTAGTTAAGGATGAAGTTTAACTTTTAAAAAATAGCTGAGTAAAAACCATAGTTTAACTTAAAAAATCAGCAAAAATTCGCAACTATTTTCCGTAATGAGCATTGAACACTGACAACAAATCAAAGCGAAACTTATTGAATAACACTTCATGGTTTTAGCATTAACAGCTTGTGCTTTCAAATTCATATACTACTTAGGCCGACAGTACGCCTGTAACTGTATGCTAGAACAGAACACATTGCATAGTTTGAAGGTGAAATTGTCATTGACGCTCTGCATTATTACAGTTCACTTAACCTCTGTTATTGTGAAAATGTTTGTCGTAAAAAGTTGGCCAAAAGCTGGAAAACGTTTAACTACTTTTTTTAATTAGCTAACTAATTTCCAAAATTAGTTGCCAACTTTAGTTAAACTGTATTTTTTTAGTTGGAAAATAGTTTCAATTTAACTTTAAAAAATAGTTTATTGCTCATCACTGGTGTGTACTATATATGCAGATATATATATTTATATTATATATTAATCTATATATTACAGAAGATCCACAACCACCACCTGTCAAATATCGCCGTCTCAACAACCTGTCAGACATGGCATCAACGAGGAGAGAAAAGGAAAAATCTGATGACGAAAGTTATATGAAAATGAACTGAAACACTTCAAAACCTTTACAGACGTCAACGGCCTTAGTATAGCTAGAAGATGTCGTTAAGCACTGGAATACACGCATACAATCGTTTGCACATTTCTGCATCTAACTCCTTAATAATAGTTTCTCAGCTCTGTGTATACATTTGTCTGTCGTAAGACAAACGCTCTGACTCATGCTGCTTCAGTGGCCGTAGGACGACTGCAATCGACTAGTGACTGCAGTCGATGCATCCGGCGACCGGCCTCAGGGGCCCGAAATTCACTCCCGCCCTAACTTTCCCTTTCCCTCCCTCTAACTCCTTCCATCCACCCCTATCCCTGTCACTTCCTTCATCTCTCCCTTCTTCCCTCCCGGCAGCAGTCCCTCAATATGGCACACCATATGACGTCAGCTTGGGGGAAGCATCGATTGGTCACGTCCAATACGCCTTACCTGTCCCTCTCTCTCCTCCGTCATGCATGACGGGCAATCATCTAGTTGATATATTTTTGAATTGTCGTCAACGGCCCATGATGTCATATGGTGACGTTAAACTTTGGAATAAATAAGTCGCTGGGTGTAAAGACATTGACCTCGAGAGCGACAAATACTCTGAATACATGTAATTTTGTCATTTACGTAGCGCACGATTCAGAAAGCTCTGAAAGGCGATGTATATGTCCTTTGTGATGTATCTACTTTACACATTTTTGATTGAAGTTTAAGATGTTAAGCAACAGTTGACTCGTAGATTGTTTTCTTAACTGTCTTTGGACTGAGAGGTAGAGTGAGATAGACAGAGACAGTGCGAGAGAGAGAGGCAGGGAGAGAACCAGAGAGACAAAGAGACACAGACATAGAGAGAGTCAGAGAGACAGAGACAAAGAAAGACAGAGACAGAAACAGACAGAGACAGAGAGAGAATGGGATAGAGACAGAGAGAGACAGAGAGAGACATAGAGAGAGAGAAACAGAGAGAGACAGAGACAGAGACAGAGACAGAGAGGACAGAGGGAGAGAGGGAGAGAGAAGAGAAAATGGAAAAAGCCAAAGACACAGAGAGAGAGACATAAGGACAAAAAGAAGAGGGAGAGTCATAGAGTCAGGGAAAGAGACAGAGAGCGAGAGAAAGGAGAGAGCCATAGAGACACAGATAGAGAGAAAAGGAGAGAGCCAGAGAGACACACAGACAGAGAGATACAGGGAGAGAGCCAGAGAGAAGGACATTGGAGCAGACAATATGCGTCGTGCAGCTCATGCATTCGTACACAGAACGTCTGCAGAAAAACGATTCGATTGTCATTCTTAGAATTCCTGGGGACATCTATCTGCTTTCAATCGAGTCATCGATCAACGTCATTTACATTCCTTCTTCCAATTCATTCTTTCTTTTCATATTTCGTTCGTTCATTCATTCATTTTGTTTATTCATTCATTCATTCATTCATTCATTCATTCGTTCGTTCATATATTGGTTCATTTTGTTCATTTTTATTTATTCATTCGTTCGTTCGTTTTATCCATTCATTCATTCAGTGGTTCATTCATTCAATAGTTTCATTAAATCGTCCCATTACTTCCTTCCCTTAATTCTTTCATTCCTTCTTTCCTTCTATAATTAATTCTTTCGTTCCTTTTGTCTATATACCCTTCTGTTCTTCTATGTCTGCTGTGTCGGTCGTTCCTGTCATTCTCTGCGTGTCTCCCTTTCCCTGTCTGTGTTTCTTTGTCCGTGTCCCTTGTCCGTCGCCTTGTCTCTGTTGCTATCGTCTGTTTGACTGTGTCGCTAGATTGATGGATGGCTCTGTTAGTCATGTCAAACAACCCCTAATAAGAGGGTAACGGATCAGGTTCAGGCCCTCTAGCGTTTAACGGAGACACAACCCCTCCTTCCGCCCATCCCTCTGATTACCCCTACCGTCCTTCATCTTACCCTCTATCCTTTCTTGTCTGTCTGGCTGTCTTTCTGTCTTTTTGTCTACCTGTCTGAAGAAGGGGTGGAGATAGGAGAGAAGGAAATGAAGGAGAAGTTCAATATAGAAAGATTAAATGAAGATGTTGAAGAGAGAGAGTGATTATGGAAAGGACGAGATATGAAAATAGATAGACGCCTGCAGGGAAGAAGACTGAAACGAACGAGAAAAATAAAGAAGGGTGGGAGGAAGAACAGGATAAAGTGGAGAAGGAGGAGAAAGAAGAGGAAGTGGAGGAGGAGGAAGCAGAGGAAGAAGAGGAAAGAAGAAGGAACATGGAAGAGGAGGAGAAAGATGATGAACAGGAGGAGGAGGAAAAAGGAAGAGGAGGAGAAGAAAGAGGGGAGGAGTAAGAGGGCGGAGGGGGAGGAAGAAGAGAGGAGGGAATTGAGGAGAAGGGAAAGAAGCAGGAGGAATAAGAAGCAGAGGAGGGAGGTGAAGAAAGAGGATGATAAGTAAATGAACAGATGTTGAAGGCTTACCAGTCGAGCGATTAATAACCACATCAACAGCCACGATCTCATTAGAATCCAAACAACCGCACACACAAACACACACACACACACAAACACACACACAAACCACACACACACACCACACCACACACACACACAAACACACACACACACACACACAAAGCAGCTCAGACGTAAACAGACGATTTAATACACGACAATATGTAACACATGCATACACACAGGAACACTATACATACATACATACATACATAAATACATACATACATACATATATACATACATAACATACATAAATACATATATACATACATACATTCATCTAAAGAGACATTTAAATCACAGCTCAAGACCTATCTTTAAATTTTCTTATGACTTTCATTGACTTTTGCCACTCATGTATACACGTACAGCACCTGGCTGCGCTACGGCGCTATAATACAAATCGTCTTTTATAATTATATCATTATTAGTATTATTACAAACTGTTAAGCATTCATTACCTACAATCATGTATACAAACACACATACACATACAGTTTTTATACACTATACATACTGATTCAGTGGACAATAATCTGGCTGAGTCAGTGAACAACTGACTCATTCTGCTTTTCTATCAGTCAATGCTTGAACGAAAGGACAAGCATTATATACGTCATATGTATACTATTGTATAGTCATCACTACATGTATTTATATAGCCCCTATTCTGGAAAAACTCATCAGATTTGCTTGTGACCTTTAGTATACACAGTATTACACACGACACCGATTGAATAGAAAGGCCTTCAACCGCTTGCGAAATGGAGGTATTGAAAGTAGGCCCTACGTATACATGTACATAGATCATGTAGCAGGTTGCATGGAAGGCCTGCTCCAGAATGAGGGGTAAACCAATGCAGAGCGTCCCTTGTTGCATTGTGGAGTTAGGTGACGGGGTATAACGACCAGTGTTGCAGAACGAAGAGAAACGAAGAGAACGAAGAGATTTACGACCAGGTATAATGATGACACTGGAACTAGGCCCGAGGTAGCTCTCTAAGGTAAATGGAACACAACCGGCCAAGCAGCTACGTAGTGGTAGTGCCAGTCCCTAGTCTGGATAAAGGAGGGCAACATCAACGGCCGTGGCAGCCATGAGATGTCGTTAAACACTGTAAACTAGGTCTATATACTAATCGCTAATTTTATCGCTAGAAATCAGTCACCAAATTCGATGCATTAAGACACCCGTAAAATGCTTTAGTAGGACAGGAATAATTGTAGTCCCTATTTTAAGTTTAATCGCTCAAAAAGTCTTAAAGTTTTAGGTGAGGCAAGGTCGATGTCAACAGTCCCTGTCAGACATAAGACGCCATTGAACACTGGAAATTACTAATGTCGCATGCACTTTTGTCTGCATGGAGTCTTCTGTAGTAACAGTAGTGTTCTCCTCTGACGAGGCATTACTTATAAGTTGCATACAATCATTGTTCAGAAGAGGATACTGGAATCCCGAACGTATGTGGGGAGTAGGGCAGGACCCTTGAGGACAAGGTCGAGGAGAGTTGAGTTGAAGGAGGTCTCCCCCGGTCAAGGAGGTTGAGTCGGTGGTGATGAGGGTTGAGATAACCCCATCGTCCCATTGCATGAGGGTGAGTCAACGCAAGTGACCGACCGACCAATTGGTCTTCTCAATAATCGCCTTTGTTTCCTTAGTTCGTCTCTCTCTTATTCACTCTGTCCGTCTGTATACCTCCTGTATCGTCGGTTTTCCCTTTTACGTCTGTCTGTCCAGTAATCTCTTCGCTCATTTCATTTCACCCCATTTACTTATTTATTTATTTACTTACGTACGTACGTACTTACTTGCTCATTCACTCACTCAGATGTTTAATCTTTAATTCTTTCAGTTGGCATTCTGTCAATACATCTTACAATTTATTTTTGTCCTATTATCATCGCAATAGGAGTTGTGAGGCCGCCCTTGTTTCGGTATGGCCCGCGTTACGGGCGCCATATCAATTGTCCGTCATCATCATCATCATCATCATCATCATCATCATCATCATCATCAATCATCATCATCATCATCATCATCATCATCATCATCGTCATCATCATCATCATCATCATCATCATCATCGCAAATTCGTCGTTCTTCCGTTCGTCCTATTCTTCTTAAATCACTTCTATGCCTTCATTTCTTATTCTTCCTTATTTACATCCTATACTTTCTTTCTTCCTTCCCGTCTTTCCTTCCTTCCGTCTTCCGTCTTTTCTTCCTTCAATTTTTTCACTTTTTTTTCCATTTTTCCTTTCCTCCTTCCTTTCTTCCACTTTCCTTTTTCCTCCCCTTCCCATCAGACCCTGAGTCCATTTCTGCCACTCCCTTAAATCCCCTTTTCATTCCTCCTGCTATCTTTCAGTTCGCCAGCGTTTGCTGTCGCTCTGTGACAACCCGATTGATCTGTTATCTCATCCGATAAGCGCATTATTTATCCGCTTGCAGACAAGACTTGTCGATAACGGGCTAAGCTTTGCAGCGGATATCCTTAGCAGATATCGCATCAGACGATTTCTCGTCGTTGAGACGATTTCCAATTGATCAGATAAGAAACAGGAATCAAAATGATACGCATGACCGACTGAGTGGAACGAATAGCCCATCACTTAATGGATGAAAATAATTAAGCAATTGGATTGATAATTGGGACCTATTTCGTCTGCTAATGCAAGCGTTATATAGTAACTGCGTGTATTAATGGGTGGGGTGAGTGAGTGAGCGAGTGAGTAAGGGAGGGAGTGAGTGAGTGAGCGAGTGAGTAAGGGAGGGAGTGAGTGAGTGAGGGAGTGAGTGAGTGAGTATGTGAGTGAGTGAGCGAGTGATTGATTGAATAAGCAAGCGAGCAAGTGAGGGCATGAATGAGTAACCATCCATCCGTCCGTCCAACCCCTTCAATCCATCCAATCATCCATTCATTCATTCTTTCATTTACTCCACTCACTCACTCACTCACTCCATCAATCAATTATTATTATTAATTCATTGATTGATTAATCCACCCATTCACTCATTCATTCAATAACTCTAACACTCATTAATTCATTTAACCATACATTCAATTCACTCATTCATTCATTCATTCATTCATTCATTCATTCAATTCATTCATCACCAAACCATCGGATACCGTGTATCTGCAGCGGCGTATATAAAGAGATACAGTATCACAATTGTTTGTTTCTGTTTCACCACACTTTGTCATATCAAAGATGATTAGCGTCGCCCTCCTCCTTTCTCCAGGCTTAGGACTGGCACTACCAGAGTACTGGCAGTGGCCGGAGTACTACAATAATACATAGGAAGGGTATATAATGTACATGTATGCACACAGGGTAGATGATGAACGGCAGTTAAGGGGCGATTGCAGTCAGACCATAATCAGAGAGAGATCTCTTTAAGA
>OY744604.1:19441481-19443981 GCA_963556255.1 Allolobophora icterica
ATACAATGCAATATTGCCATTGTATACCAAAGTTCAGAGGTGCGCACACGACCATATTACACAGCATCGATGGCGCTGACTGCAGGAGGACCTAACAAGATTTGGACTAACATTGAAGTGAGATGGGACTTGACAAATGACGAGGACAATGCATGGAGGTCATTCATCTGTACTCACCTCCGCCAAATGGCTGGAGTCAGGAACTGAATGACGAAAATGATTATCCCTATAAAACTATCCACACCGAAATTCCCTCAATTTCCATGCTCCACAGATACCGAAAGGTATTGTTTTATTGTATCATAACCTGCCCATGGCCATAGGTACTCCTGCATTGCATAATACCTTGCCTATACGTATCGTACAATGTATACCCTGCCCATAGGTATTGTCGTATTGTACAATACCCTGCCTACATAGGTATTGTAGTATTGTACAGTATACCTTGCCTATATATGTATTGTTGTACAGTACAATACCCTGCCTGTGTATACATATTGTCGTATTGTACAATACCTCTGCCAATTGATATTGTCGCATTGTATACAATACCCTGCCTGTGGGTATTGTTTTGTCTATAGTCGTTGTATTCTTCTAATGCGTCTTTTGATATAACAGTAAGATTTTTATCGCCAGGGTATGCAATTCGTCTCATTATTACCTTTTGTTGGTTTCTATATCAGCGCATCTTGTTCAAGTCCAGAAGAAACAGGCATGAGACCGATTAACCCACGTGTTCTCACTTACCCCACCGCACCCTTTATCGGACCGTAAATCGCATCAGGAGACAACATTTTCTCATCGTATACCCACCCTACCAATCAGAGTTAATTAACAATCGCTGAGCTACGGGAAGCCATATATTATCTCATCATTTGGAAGATTTCAGACCAATTATAAAGACCGAACAGGATGCGAAGAATAGGACGAAACTTTTATTATATAGATCTAGACTCTAGAGGGTTTAAAGTGAATCAGGCGACTGATCAGAGAATCAACAATGCAATTATATCTCAATTAAAAGCTACATTGCGATAATTTCAATCAGTTAAACTTCTCAATTAAGTCAAGTCATGCAATTATTGCGCACATAATAATATTTATCGATATTTTTCAACAAATAGACAAAATATGTCTTTAATATAATATATTATATTATTACTATATCACACCATATAAGAATTATAATATTATTAATTTATTATATTATATTTTGACCTATCCATTATTGCCATGCCATGGGCGTTTACCTCGACCTAACCTTATACCTATGAGGTCCCAAATTTCCGTCAGGTAAACGATTAAACGAAACTGAAATCTATATATCGTCGGAATAAACTGATTTTAAGGTGTGTTAGCGGATCGAATATTTGACGATCTATTATATATCTTATATGTGAGACAGGGTGAATTGTACTTGATCTGAAGATTATTATTATTATCATTATTCCAGAGATTAATGTCGTCATTTATGGCTAGAAAGACATTAATTGATATAGCTCAGTTAATTTGCACATATCTTTCGTCCATGAGTTTTCGTTTCCTTCTGTCGTGGTTGCTTTTGTGTTTGGCAGGTTGTTCAGATGGTCATGTTATAAGCAGGCGCATGGTTGGTGTTGATCTTTATAATATATATATATATATATATATATATATATATATATATATATATATATATATATATATATATATATATATATATATATATATATATATATATATAATTTATTTGGCCATTTGGCTTCTTTTCCTTTCACCGTTTGACCCAAAGGCTCTTTTGTTACCATATTAAGCTGAGTTCTCCTCTGTTTACATTTCTTTACAATAATGTTTAAAACGACCAGAAATGTTCTTTTGATGGCCAAATATTTACGAAACTTCATATATCTAACCACATTAACATCAAACTAACTATATATCATAATAATAATATTCACAGACAATGTTCAATGTGCATATCAACAGCGTACAGACAGGTTAAATAATCAAAATGAACATGACAAAGTAAACATTTTTTATTTAAAGTAATCGAGTCAACGATATTTGAAATTTTGTTAAACATTGGTTCTATCTAATACAAAGATAGGTCAAATAAAGAGTCCTACTATGCACTATTATTTTTACACCAGGGAAAGATCTCAATCTACGTAACGATTAAGCGTAAATGAAACCTATTATATCGTCTGAAGAAACTGATATAAAGGTGTCTAACAATATCCGAATATTTGACCATTTGTTGTAGAAGTAATTAGTGCTATAAGCGACATCTGACGGCCTTTGACGTTACTGGTGTGGTTTGACGATTGAGTGAAAATTAAACCTATATATCTTCGGAAGAAATTGATCTGAAGGTGTATAAGCAAATCCGAATATTTGACGATTTGTTGTATCATCAACCAGTGTTTAGCGACATCTTACGGCTGCTCTATAGGCCGTTGATGTCGCCTTACTTCGCTCCAGGTCAATTAGATCTTCGCGCCTGGATCTGTTAGGTCGGAAG